>JAPYZO010000068.1:0-62397 GCA_030522905.1 Torymus flavipes | reverse complement strand
TGTTAATTTAATATCTATAATGTAAAAGAGTGACTAATCCTAATATAATCGAAGGATTTTATATATGAATATTATTATTCTAAGTATTTTCATTAATTAAGTTGTCCAATGACGTCATATTTTGCGTATCACTTTTTATGCATAAAAATGATTTTTATATTGATGTTTATCTCGACAATAATACTTATTAATTATATTTGATATATATTCACGAGCAAGAGAAACTAAATTAAGTCTTGTGAAAGGGATGGTATCGCTATTTCCTAAATAACTCTAATAATTACGATTTCTAAATGTTTGTAATAAAATGTTTTATTTATCCTCCTATACCATAAATAGCCTTTACACAAGATTTTTGTGTTTTTTTTTTGTACCCAATTTGTGTGACCGATCACTTATCTGCACAATTAATCAATGAATTTTCAGTAGTGTAACATAAATTAATATTTTGATGCATGAGGACGAGGTGGTGCAAATATTAGTTGAGGCCTCGCCTTCCCTGGTGGAAATCCAAAACATTTTATAACTAATAACTGACCATTTATATTATAATCTTGCTATAAAATGGGAATTTCTCTTGTCAAGTCTCTAGGTGAAACGCCCTTTCTCGCATTATTTGACCATTTAATAAATTGAAAAATAGAATGAGTTTTTCGAAGAAAAACACAAGTTTGTTCTTGAGTATTTTAAAGGTATTGACAAGGAGGTATGACAAGGAGTGAGAGAGACAGAATGAGAGGAAGAAATACAAGTTTTGCTGAATTATTCATCGAAGAGGTACAACAAATGAGTTTTTAGTTAATGTTACTTACAAGGAGAGTCCATGGCCTCCGGGAAACAGATTTTCGTGGGATATGAGATATGGGGAATCTCATCTCAAATTTCCTTTATTTCGTCAAAAAATTATGTCTCTTTTATTGACTGTCACATTGCAAGTATTTAAGATACGACAACGAAGAAAAAAAAGTTATAAAATTAGACAGTAAAAGCTAAAATTTAAGCCCTAATTCGTTAAAAAATATTGATTTTTCAGAAAGTAACAAGCAATCAAAGATAGCGTAAGAAAATGGTTAAAAATACGATCTATTTAATCGGTTAAAATGAAGAGAAATTTTTAACCATTTTCTTACGCTATCTTTGATTGCTTGTTACTTTCTGAAAAATCAATATTTTTTAACAAATCAGGGCTTAAATTTTAGCTTTTTTACTGTCTACTTTTTTAATTTTTCATCTTTATTGTCGTATCTTAAATACTTGCAATGTGACAGTCAATAGAAGAGACATAATTTTTTGATGAAATAGAGGAAATTTGAGACAGATTCCCCATATCTCAAGAAAAAGGGCCCATTGGACGGAAATATCAGCACTGGGCTTCATTTTTAGGTACCAGAAATCGACTCTCCAATGCCCCCAAAATTCCGTTTCCCGGAGGCTATGGACTCTCCTTGTTAGTTATAGTTTGGTAAGCCACCAATGCACTTTCATGCTCTTTCATCAAAAATAAAATTAGTAAGTAAATGAAATACGAAAATTTTGTTGTGCCGTCAATCTAAGAAATGGGTAAGTAATTGTCGAAAAATCGTTTCATCTTAGTCATTAATTAGCCAGTTTTACTGGCTATTTTCTAACTTCTTGACCATTTCACATAGATGAATTTCTAGCAAGATTACAGGCGCAAAATGGCTATCTATGCCCCAAAATAAAGCAAGGAAAATGAACTTTTCACCCCTACAGTTAAAGTTTTCACCCTACTGTATTTCGTATGACTCGATTTTACACTACTATTGTGATTGAACATTTGAATACTACATATTTTGCAGTTCGTCAATAACTAGAATTTAATTCACTTCGTGATTAGAATTTAATGCTCTTCGTGCATTATATATTGATTTAGTTCTCGTATTAATCTGAAGTACTTGTGTCTCGTATAAAAGAATATATATTTTACCCCCACAAATAAAGAATTAATTATCAAATAAACAATGTAACGATAATGAGTCTGGAACATCTACATATCCTTATAATAGCTCTTAAACTATTGGTCTGATTACATGTATATTCAATAAATAATATTCGTACATGCGCTGTTCAGTCTGAACTAAAACCGTTTCCGACTAATATGTAAGCTTTAAACAAAAAATATACATCTACTTACCATAGCAGTACATCAATGTTAACTATTAAAAAATGTTTTTACATTTATTGATCATTAAAATTATGGAAAAGCTCTGTAATATAGAATTAGTTAGTTGCTCTTACGCAAGTTTCTCAGACAAAGTAACAAAATATAGTTTCTTGTGATTTATTTAAATTTTTAATTAGAGCTAGAGGAAGATAGAACATTTTTTTGATACATAATAACTTAACAATTGATTTTCATTTGAATGTGAAGATTGCTCAGATGAAACTGATAAATTATTCGAAATCCGACAAGTTTCAGGAAACGAATTCCTCTATCTACATCCTTGTACAATATCGTGTTAACAATTGCTAACAGATACATTTCTAATTGAAAAGTAATCCAACAATTAAAAAAACACTTTTGCCAATTAGAAACCGATACTTCCTATCCGCAATAAGACGTCCATCCAGGCATACTATCCGTTTCTTCTTAACAATTCTTCTCAATGACAAGCATCCCGCAATGTGCGAAATTAATCGGTATAAAATTCGCGAAAAAGCACATATAGTCAAGTTGACGGAACAATAATAAACCTCGGCACTGCCAAGTCATACGTGGAAGCGCGTGAACGCACGCGGCGATAATTTCAGCCTCTCTTTCACGTCGTGTCTATACTACTTTCGGCGCGCGCTGATTGTTCGCACCTGCGTGCGCGCGCGAGAGAGCGAATCGCGCGCTCTTTTAATAACACAATTACCCGTCTAGTCGGAACTGTATGTACGTTGACAACTATATGTACGTTGACAACAACGTGATTTTTCATCCTTAGAAAAAGATATCGGCTATAAGAAAGAGCATTGAGAGGCGGCGATTTTAGGATGCCAGGGTCGCGGAGGCAACTCGAGCATCGAGAGACAGACACGCGTTTCTCTCCTTCGGCTTCGATACAATGGATAAGCGCACCGTATATACGTGTGAAATAATATACACGTGGGTGATCATTGTGCAGCCGAAGCGCGTGACATTTTTCATTCGTGGTTCATTCGCTGAGCTATGTGTATATGTCTTTTCCTGCTAATTTATTAGCGGTGGCAGGGGAAAAAACGAACATGCGTGAAGTGGCTCGACTGAGGTCAAAGTTCCATTTTTGCTAATAGACGATGTATTACTCGCGAGATCCCCGAGCGCAAGCGTGTAATTATTTTAATAACAACCCGTCATTAAATAATGCATCGGCTTTGGAATTTGTTAATAAAATGAGATTCCTGTTTGCCATGTGGTTTGCCTTTTTTTCTTATATGGTTGTTTGTAAACACGAAAGATACTTTGTCTTTTGTGAAGCGTGATGATTATCCATGGTAATTTCTTACGCCTTCGTTCATGTTAAACTTGCGGTGAAGCATTGATGAATGTAGCTTAAGGTGATTGTAGAAATTAGACTCCGCAGCTGACGTGGAAGCAAAAAGTAACCTTAATATTGTTTTATGAAAACTTGGACGATATATCCATACAAATTGGAGGTGAATTAAAAGATTGATACATGTTTTATAAATTTTGATTTACTGAAAAATTGTTAGTTCGGCAAAAAGAAACATTTCTTTGAATATGTTTTTAATTAATGATCAAACGCCTTGCACAAAAATAATCAAGCCGCGTTTTTATGTATCATACATAATGCAATGTGTGTCTAATATCGTTGCACCAGACCAAAACAAGATTATGTATAGGCGATTATATAAACTCGAATTCTTTCTGCCACATGTATGGTAAAAAATATTAAGTAACATCAGTGACATCTTTACTAAACTAGCAAAAATCACAAAAGAGATGTGAGCTTCAAAACGTAGAGCATAAGTTAGTTATTAAATTTAATATTTTTTAGTAAAATTTCGGTTGACAAATTATTTTTCGTTCCACTTTCTGCGCTCTTCTATTCACAATCACAAGAATAACATCTCATGGGCTTTTTGAACGTGACGCAGATCACCTACAACAATAAGTCATTATTAGAAGAATAATCTAAACAATTCTGATCTGTAACACTTTTTTTCCAAACATGCGCAAGCATCAACCCACGCACAACAACACTCTTATGACTGCAACAGACAATTGTTTGTTTTCACGCAGTACAATCATCGCTATTTTTCTGAGTCCATTACACCTATATACTTACCATAGCAATATCCTCCCTGACAACCACGATGCTGCCGAGATAAGCTCAGCGAAGAAGAAGAAGAAGACGAAGAAGAAGAAGAAAAAGAAGCGAGAAAGACACGCGAGAAAAACACCGAATGACGGAAGCATCCAAGCGTATCGACACTGACCCATATTACGCGAGTCGGGTGCGAGCGAGCGCAGGCGCGAAGAAAAAAGCGTTATTGTACGCGTACGTGCGAATGTCTCGTGTGAATCCGAATGCCCCGATTGTTCGATCGGAATCATAGCGAGACAGCCGAAATATCATCGGTACTTTTCATCAGCCGTCTGTACGACGTATCCGTGTGCATGTGCGCCTTGATTGCGTCGAGGTTTTTCTTTTTGTCCTGTGGACGTGGGTAATGTTTGTCCGGTGTAATTTTAGATCGAGATGATAGAGATACACTACGATGAAGTAATGGTGTTATTATAAGAATTGAAGATCTTATCGGTAATGAATGAAGTCGATGGTGGTCAGCGCGTTGCACGTAGTTTCATTATGCTCGCGTGAGATGTTATGACAGCTGCATACTGCGTTATTTTGTGGGCAACACGCTTTTTCGACGAATATAAAAGTTGTTTGGTTAAAAACTGATATCGTAACGTAATAACAAGTTCATTTTTTTTTGTAATATAAGAGTTTGGCATATCGGTGATTGAACGAATCGTGAACAGAATAAATGAAATTAATCCATTAATGCACTGCTCCAGTTGACATGTGGACGTGGGTCGATGCAAAATACACTTGTTTTGTATCGAACAAAACAATTTTGACAGACAATTACAAATGATGGAACGTTTATCAGTGCTAATTATAACATTTGTATCGTTGGCTACGGAAAACCCAGTTATTATAAGAGCAACAACTACTGGCAAATCAAATATGTAACAACAAAACATTATGAAATCATCGAGTACTTCAAAAGATTATTTGTTAATAACTTTATCAACTGCGAAAATCAAGAATTTGAAGTTATTTTTTCTTTTTTCACAAAAAATTTGTTTAAATAAACTGCTGAGAAGAGAATAGAGATCAATTTACATACATTGGAATCATTGAATCATCTGCACAAAAATTCAGTAATAAGAAAAATACACTCGAGTTCAATCACCAGCACAGTGGAAAAATATTGAGCCAAAGGGATCGAGATTCTGGCCGCCCCTCGTACGTGTCATTGAACATGCGCAGGCGTCGCGCGCTGTTGTTTCGAGATTGACACGGGGGGTACCCGCCGACGCCGACGACGACAATAGCGAGCGCGGTGCTAGTGGCACGACGAGGGCCACTCCATCATCCGCGGCCGCGGTATCGAGAGGATTTTATTAATAACGAGAGTATGTGCCTGCGCTGACCGCTAATTAAGTTTTAATCTCATAGCTCGCTGTCCGCGCTGCGATTCGTTTTCAGGCTTTTTTTGCGAAAGAGTGTAATGTATTTTAGTGTTATAGTTTTTGGTGCCCGGGTTTGGAGACCTTTTAGGGTGAAATATTGCAAAGGCGAGTGGAATTTCGTTTGATTTGTGGAAAAAAGTTTTTTTAGTTTTATATGTTGCAAAATTGAATGGTAAAACGTTGTTTTTTGCGCAGTATATGAGTTAATTGATTTAAATAGATTTGAACTGAATGAACTTTTTTTTTTCACTAAAAGGTATTCAATGATCTAATCGATTAGCGATATATGATAAATCATTCATTTGTATCGTCAGTTCTGACTTATGGAATACAAATGGTTGTTGGCAAATCACTTAAGTAAATATAAATAGGATTAACATAATAAAGTCAATTAAATGTGATGCGAATTATAATAAAATAATGCAATTAGTTCAATGAATGCATATTAAAATAATAAGATATATTATAAATGTAGAGTATTTGTTAAGAACAAAAAGCATTTATTAGCAATCAGAATAATTGTATTAACTAAGGACGTTGCATAAATTATATAAAGAGAACTAAGTATGTAAAAAAATAATGTCAAGCCACAGAAAGATAAACCAACATTCTCCCATAATATGACGTATTTTTTTTGTAAATGAATTTTTATTAAAAAAAAAATAAAATAAAATATTTGTGTCAATTAATAAAATACTAGGTATTCTTTTTTATGCACTTATATCGTTGAATAGATTTATTGTATTGGTAATACAGATAAATACGAACATTGCAAAACCCTTAGCAACTCTGCAGTGAGGAGAACATTGAAACGTGAGTATATCAATAAGAATGGGAAATTATACACTTCTACACCGCCATTATCTAATTACCTCCTATCAAAAGCGTCACAGGAAACGTCATAGTAATTATAAACCATTTAACTCTCCAGTTTGTAGTAAAAATTTCACCATCGTGAAACGAATTAATAGATTTACGCTGCAAATGACGCATCAATTGCATTATAAATTAAATTAATTTGTAATTCCTATTTACGCTTATTAACACGGTGCGCATATAACGTAACTGCGCGTGCGTCACGTATATAGTCCCTTTTCAACACCTTGGCCGTATCACTTGCGCACGCTGTGCGTTTTCTTTTTCGAACGCAAAAAAAACTTTTACCGACGTAGACGACGACGAAGGCCTCACGGGTGCACACGAGCGATTATTATCCGCTTCGGTGCGCGTACACGGGTGCATTCGTCTTTTTTTAATTGGCGCCTGGTCCTCTTTCTCTCTCGCACACACTCTCCCATTCACTTTGCGCCGAGGATTCGTCTTTTTTGCTCAATGGAGACCGCATGGCATCGTAAACATTGGCACAGGGCGTTTGCTTGAGCTCCTTTATGCAAAGTCGAACGTATTATGTAGAGTATAGCGCGGCGAGGCGTTATTTTGGAAGCTTTTGAATTCCGCGCCTTGTTGTGAGGAGGTTTTAGAGGAAAGCTTGAATTTTCCTGTGTAAATTGAACGTCAATAGTAATATGTAAATCTCGAATGTATATGGACTTACAATGTTTTTGTAACTGATGTCAAATTTAAAGAACATGGAAATTATAATGAAATCAACATAATCGTGAATGACTTTGTTGTACATCTGCAGTGATGAAAGCGTCATTGAGTTTATCAATCCTGACTAATTACAAGACTATACCTTTTGGTCATATAATGAGATGCAATTTGTGTTGTATATGATTTTCTAGTCAGTTTGACCTACAATATTTCGTCCATACCTATATACATTTATTTTGTACTCGATTACCATTTTTCACTATAATTAATCACTCTATAAGGATGAATCATCCTTTGATATAAAATTTTTCCATGCTCAGATTGTGGTATATGAACTGAAGATATGTAACAGTAAATGTTCGGTTATAATTATCTATGGATGTATGTCTCTAGTACATTAAGAATCGTTAAAACGAAGCTTGAAAATTCATGATGCTGACTAATTACTTCTGACGTACAAGAATTAAAATTTATTAAACTTTTCATTACTACATTTTAAAGACGATACTTTTTATCAAGATTAATTAAATACATTACTATTACTACAGTACGATTAGGCGTATAATATCGTTAATGACATCATTGAAGTTTCATTCTAAGCACTAACAATGTTCAACAACCTGTTTCAACAAAGGATTTTTTCAAAAAGATTCAGATTTTTTTTCTCTTTAATTTATTAAAGAAATCAATAATTAAGTGCATTTATGAAAAATTTATTATTACATCAAAGTAGGATACGTACTGTACTGCTTAACTTCGGCTGCATGTGATGCCTCGTGCCGTGTGATTGCTATATCATAAGTACAAATATCATTTTCAAAGATTCAGTGGTAATTTTTAAAAGATATTCGAATATATAATTGCAAAATAATTCCTAGATGTATCTATATTTGGGTTCGTCTATAGCTGTTTCTTTACAAATAATAATTCATCTGTTTTGAAACTTGACGACTTAATGCAAGATAAATTTTTCAACTTCATAAAAATTTTGAAAAAATTCCGCAATTATGGTCTAGTAAGGCAATAATATTTACATTTCCTTAGTAAAAAGGTTAATAATCGTTATTGTATTAAATGTGACGAAAAGTGTATAACAAAGATGAACAAAAAAATGTTGCTGATTAGTAAAAGTCAATATTTTATATAATAATTCTATCTAACAATCTGTAAAGAATATTTTACTAAAACAATAATTTTTATGGTATATTATGCAACCATTCAATTCACCACAAAATCGTTTCCTGGAGATTTTTTTGCACGAGTCGCTTCTAAACTCCTCATAAAACGTGTCAAAAGTTACATACCCAAGTCATTACACGCTTGCAAAGAGTCGAGTATTCTTCAGAAGATAAATATGATTTTTCGTAGATTAATGGACACTTAATGTATCGGTGTTTGTTAAAAGCCTCACTTTACCGCTGCTAGATAAAAAAAACGCGAAAGAGGAAAATAATTAGCAACGGTATCACGTAAGAGCGCGCGCGCGTAATTTTCAAAATGCGCTCGAGATCGAACGAGAAAAAGGCGCGAAGAAATAGCGCGACGGCAAATAGTGCATCGCGATATTGGCCGACTTTGTTATACAATAATTATCATAATCGAGCCCCCGCGTGCCTCCAGAACGTCGAGGCGTTCAAGGCTTTTTTAATCGATTGATTTGCATCGAGGAACTAATTATCGCCGTGTCTATTGTGTAACTCATTGTAAGGACATTAGCATTCAGCTCGAATCAATATCGGCTGCGGATATCTCGCAAAAACGCTCTGCTGGCGAGAAATCTGTACGAGCGCGGAATGCGAAAAAAGCCGCTCTCTGATCCATTAATTCTTCCTTTTTTTGCTCACACGCGCGCCACCCCCCGCTTGCGCGCGCGCGTCCACGCCTCGTATCCTCGCCGATTCGCCGTTGAAAAATCCTTATTCTTAAAAACACGAAGGACAAAAAGAGGACAAACATATAAGTACGCGAAACGAGCACGCGCGTACAATGTGGGTATTTCAAGATTACGGAAGGACAAACTGTTAGACGGCGCGGTGTGGCCAGCAAAAAAATAGAAGTGGGTGCGCTCTCGTTGATGATGATGATGATGATGGATAAAAAAAACCTGATGAATTTGCATGCATCTCGAATCTCGATGCAGTCTTATTATTTTTAACATTTTTGTTTTGTCGATACGCGCGAAGCAGCTGCTCTTTTTTAGCGCGCAAGTTCTCGGTGCACGAGTTATGTTAATGATCACGATCTCATGCATTTTTATAGACACAAAAGTGGAGCCGCAACTTTGACCGATTTTTAAGGCGATTGACCTGTGCTAGCAGTTTTTTTCCTACCGGCAAAAATAAAACCTCGTCACGTACAAATAAATCTAGGCGTGTGAAATCTTCGGGTAATATTCCAGTTTTGGTTGAAAAAATACTTTAGAAACTTAAGATAAAATTTTAATTATAGAAATAGCTAAATAACCCTTTATAAAAAGAAAATAAAATATATGATTCATTTTGCAGAAAATAATTTTTAAAAATCAGTCATTCAGTGTTACAATGAAAATCAAAACATATAAATGCTCCATAACATATTTATGTTAAATATTTATAAGTATTTTGTAACACTTGAAAAAAATAAAATTACTTTATTATTATGATTCTCATGTAATTAACCAAAATACAGTGATTTTATTAAATATGTCATAAAACGAATTAATATTTTCAAAGAACTTAACTTCAGTAATAAAGTTTTTCAATGTTAGTGATCGCAGATAGCTAAGACATTGCAACTGTATTTTAGAAAATTGAAATTATTGCGGCAGTGGAAGGTAATATTACAGCTATCTAAACCGTAAATTAGTCGTAATACTCCGCTAATACAATGTAAACATGTATTTATATTTTTTACTATAATAAATATCGGTACACAATCTTTGCACAATGAACGTATTAAAATTACGTATTAACGCGAAAATTAAAAAGGATATCCTGTTAGAAAATTATTATACCATGGCGTCACAATGTCAAATCAATCTGGCTATCCACGTCATAACAAAAAAACAACAAACCATAACTATACACTTCCTTGAAATCTTGTGGTTTTATAAATAAAGAAAATCATGTATAATCAATGGTACAGGTAATAAAAGACAACAATGATGAAACATTCCGTTGAATACCTGTAAAACAAAGGAGGTGAATAATTCCAATCTTCGCTAGATTTTTCAAGTTTAGATTTATAAGCATAAGTGTGTGATGCAAGAATAAATCTTAAAATTCTGGCACAATTTCAATAACCAAAATTATATATCAAGGCCCTGTCAGAATAAAAACAATGTTAGTTTATTATTTAAGGATGTGGAAGAAGATGGTCCCGCTGTCCAATAAATAAACAACGATATTAATATAAATAGGTGATAAAAAAGAGGTTTTTGAAAATAGGAGTCGAATAAACGACTACTAGGAACATCGACTTAGTTGAAATATCATTGTTTATTTACTGGGCAGCGGAACCATTTCCTCCCGCATCCTTAATCTATATTCGCAGCTGTCATTCGCTTCATAATTTTATCTTAATTTATTATTAGTTGTTGTAGAAAACCTACTCACAAGTCTCCTATTTTATAATACATTTTATCCTTATAATAATATATAAAAAAAACTAAGTTAAAGAAAAAATTTTATGCAATTTTAAATAAAATCACTGATTGACATATATGCAGTAACACTTTCTTTTTTTAACCGCATAATTAAATCCAAAGTTTATTCCCCAACACAATTTATATCACCGCAAAGATTTACAACGCACAGCCAAATCCGGTCCACGTTCCCCACGCGCGCAGCGAAACTACGTCACAGGAGCTCGCCTGCAGATCCTCTGCGTTCTTTTTGTTTTCATTCCCCCCGAAAAACGAGAATCAAGCCCAAAAAGTCCCCGATTCTCTCGCTTTTATAATAACATGCAATGCGTGCGGTCGTGCCACTGTATTACTATACTACTACGTCACTTTACGCGTGCGCGCGGAAACGTTTGACGTCACGCGTGGTGCGAAATCGTGTAGCATGCGTTTCCGCGAAAAAAGACGAAAAGCACAAGGTCCGATTTTCAAAGCTCACTCGCGCTCGTTTGTCGGTATCTATACAAGACAGACAGTCAGGCGTTTGGCGCAAGTGCAAAGTGCCTACGTGCCTGGCCTTGGTACATGAAAGTAACATCGGCAGCCGGTGCGTGTAGCCATTCACACATGCACGCACACACATACGTGCGCGCGCGTTCGTTTCCCCTTTGTACGGATCTCATCTCGGCCGGTGTGACGATCGGTTTCCCGAGCCGGAAATGAGATTAGGTTACAGAGAGGTGTTAAAACACTGTAGGTGGAGATGACCTATACGGGATCAGGTGATCGGTGTCGATGTCGGCGCATGTACGAAAATCGGCTGTATAGCACGAGTTGTTCGAATGCAAAGAGCTGTAAGTGCAGTGTTGTTGTGTGCGCCTGGCTGCGGCTCACCAGTCGTACAAGAAGGATAGTTTCTTTATTTGCGAGAACAGTAATGGGATGATGACTTTTTGCAGGTTATCGTGTTTTGTTGAACTGCGATGGCCAAAGAAGGACAGTCAATTTTCAGAATTTTTGTAGATCTCGAATACCTTAATAAAATCAGTTATCAATGTATTCGAACCCCAGTAATGCGAATTACATTTTTTGGGAAACAAGATATCAATTTTTTGTATTAATTTTTATTAATTATTATTTCCTTAATATCTATCGTGGTTTTAAATTACCTTAAATAACATATTTATACTAATTAAATTTAGTTGTTTTGTATATATTTTTAACTTTTTACGCGTAAAACTTGTCAATTGTACTATTCACTGGAAAAAGGATTACAAGTTGTTCTTATGAAAATTGATATATAAAAAAAGACTTGGTATAATAATGTTCTCCTTAAATTACAATTCAGTACAGAAGTTTCCTGAAAGTTTTTATTTCTAGGAAACGCATGTTATACAATCATTTATGTCGTATGATTTTTATGAATAGTCAAAGAATCTCTTGATGTCTACTGCCCTACCCTTATGAGTTATGAAGCGTTAAATGATCTTCTATTACATGTGCATTGATTAGGTGTTTTTACAGACAAAATTGTTGTATAATTACAGACAATTGAGATCATAAAAGTTTTTTTTTTCAACACACCTGCTTGCATTAAAACGTTTTTAATAAAAACGAATATCGCTTAAGCTACGATTTTTGTGCAATTTTCTTCTAGCATGTTACGATTCGAGCTACTGATTCTTGTGCCCGGTTAGATAAATTACGTAATTCGCATGTAATTACATTTTAATATCACGATCTAATGACAATCCTATCACTTAGGTTCCATACTTCTATGTTAATCTTGATTATGCTTGAATAAACCTAGTACATGTAAGATTCAATAAGTACTATTGTAATTTTTCCATGTAGTATAAAGGAAGTTAAATCTCGATGTTTACATTTTAAATGCTTAAGAATGAAGTTGTGTTCATGATTATTTACGTTACGAAGATGTTCGGTAGAATATGCTATCCTATTACATGGGTTTCTTATTTGACCAATATATTTACACTATGTCTAAATGTGCTATGTTTATTATATAATTACAGAGAAAAAAATTAGTGAAGAATTATTACTATTTTGTTGTATTTATAAGAAATATCCAAGTAGAGTAAGTATGCCAGTTACTGTGCCCCCTAAGCAGACGACAAGTTTCAGTTACTGGACATTCGAATGCGTGCAAAAATCCAGTAACTGGAGAGGGCACAGTAACTGACACACTAATCCTATTTCTATAGAATTTATGCTATCTAAAATAGCAAAAATTGTTAGAAATGTAGTAAACTTTTTTTTTGTAAATCTTTTCAACATTTTTTGAAAAAAATACTAAATTGGAATACTTACTAATAACACTGTAAATGATAAGTTTTACGTAATGGCGAGTTTGTTATAAAAAAGTAATCATTTTTCTTAAGCAATTTTTCGTGGTCTATCATCATCCTACAAACAAGTTTTCTACGCATATAATATAATTAAGCGATTAAAATTTGTTTACTTGTAGATTTAATCAATGACTCATTATGCCAAAAACTGCTTAAAAAATCGGCATTATAATAGTCACCTAACTGTCAGTAGTCAGCAACTACAAACACATGCGGAACAAGACTAAAGAGAAATAAAAAAAAGCCGAGTATGGATTTGTGAGTTAAAAAAGTTCGATAATATCTCCAGGCGGAAATTTTGAAGATTTTACACGCAATAACCAAACATTAAGCGTGATACTGAGAAAGGCATGTGCGTGTCACTATGGCGGGGAATCCTACGAGCCAACCGCAAAATCACGTGTATACACTGATAGAAAGAAATATTTGAGGCAAATGCGCGATTCATTTGAAAGTCGAATTTTTCAAATATTTTCAATATTTTCAATTATTTATATTTCAAAATCATAACTTCAATATGAGTATTCGGCTCTCGTGCTATAAAATACGATTCGAAACTGGTGCGAAAAGTGATTATGTAGCTCATGTAACGTTTTTCGCACTAGCATCGCCCGTGCGAAAAACGTTACATGAGCTTAAAATCTTCTTACGAAGTAACATTCTCACGTGTCGAATGTACTATTACCAAATGAACCATTTCTTAACTGTTAATACACGTGCATTTGACTAAATTCAAATACATATTCATTAACAGTTAAGCCGGCGCATTTGCCTCAAATATTTCTTTCTATCAGTGATACAGGGAAAGAAATTTGGCATTAACAGGTTCCCATAGTAAAAGTTTATCGATTAGTAAATAATGACAACTCAGCGTCAAACAGCTTTAAGACTTGATTTACCTTCTCCCTATTTGAGAAATTTATCATTTTTACAATATCGCATGTTTTTGCAAGCCTCGGGTATATCATTTTATCGTATGAAAAGTTTTTTTTTTATCTAATAATACAGTTTGATGTCTTTCCTTATGTCCATCAAAAATCTCGTGATTATCGCAACCTCAAATTTCTTTCCGTGTCGCATAAATACGGGAGAAGTTCGATTGGAACTGCAGAGTTTCTTTTTGGAAGTATAGCGGACGCGAAATTCCGGTTCTTCTTTTATGGTCCGTCATTCCTAGTCTGGCTGATACCAGTATTTTGATGATTACTGCGTATTTTAATCTGGATTTAATGTGTGAATGAGTGATTTTCTTGTTATTTTATCCGGAAAGCACATGTTTTGGAAATACCTCAATTCTGTTTGGTATACTCATTTGTACCTTCACATATAAGTAATTGGGTAAATCTGAAAAATCAAAAGACGCACAAGATACCATGCGTATATTTCTGTATATGGAATATTATGGCTTACGGGTTATTCTCAGTGTCAAGTATATGTTTATTGGCGCGGCGATGAACTTTTTTGCCTGTATAATACACGTAACGAGCGAAGAACATTCCACTTCCCAATGCATTACCTACATCCGAAAATGAATGTTTTTTCGATACCTTATATAACTGATTTAGTAGCAATGATTATAAGGTAAAAGTATACTGTGATACATTTAAAGTAAAAAAAATTCTGACACGAATGCATAACTCCAGTTATTTAGGGTGCATTTTAAAATAACATGATTTTCAATTTGTCGTATATCTTTTAAAAATCACAATTATTATAACGGTTTCCGTTTTTATGGAGCCAGTACTGACTTAACAACGTTCACCATCCCGCAAGTATAATATATGCACAAGTATTGTATAGACTAGTTTATGTATGCAAAACTTTCATAAAAAATCAAAATAATCTCCTATACAAAAAAACCACATCATCGAATAGACGAATTTTAAAAGACTCGTGCGTTCAATTGCCTATTCTTGACAATCCAATGTCAAAAATCAAATCTTCCATTATCACGAACAGCCTTCGTGACTAACGCCGTGCAAAGAATCGTGTAAGGAACAATCCAACATCCGAGCGGCGAATGTGCGAGAGAGAGAGAGAGAGAGAGAGAGAGAGAGAGAGAGAGAGAGAGAGAGAGAGAGAGGCTATTATCTCCCTGCGCCGTATACATACCGGCAAGACGTCTCAGCCGCGAGAGAGTCAATGAGCCCACATAGCAGCTACCTACATCCACGAGTGCCGCGTGTGCACGAGCGGAGCGCGAGCTTGGCTACGTCACGCGTTTGACACTTTATGACGTAGACGCGCGCCGCCGGCTATTGGCCTGAAAAAGCGCGTATGTGCGCGCGCGCAGGCGAGGAAAACCCGCGTGCTTCAATTACGCACGAAGGACGATTCGAATTTTTCTCCTTGTTTTCAGTTTTTTTGCGTAAATAAACACTCGGGGATTTCTAGACTTTCCCGGTGCAAAGAGAAATGATCGGTGATAGAGGAAAGTCCAGAGAGATTGGGGTGGGGCGTTACGCAGGCGATGATGATGATGATGAGTGGAGGATGGAGGATGCGTTATGGTAATTGACTGTGTATGAAGAAGGGATAAGTTAACACAGGGGAAAATTTTTGGTGATGCATAACTTTGTAACCTAGAATAAAGCGACAGAATTTTTCCTGACTACCTAGTATAACGAGAGAAGTTTTCCGTTTGCATCAAACACAGCAATAGTGTTGGAATAATTCTAAGTTTCGTTACACAAGCGCGAAATTGTCGATGCATGCAGTTATAGAAAAAGTAATTGCTTTCTAGAAATAAGGATTTAGTGACGTTTATATTTGCTATGTCGATTTAATATTCAGTTTTTTTTTACAAATTAAAGTCAAATGAGTAAAGACAGAACTCAAGCCTTTGTCCCGAAAAATATAATAAGAAAATATTCATTGAAACTATCTATCATTATTCCTAAAGTTCAAATGGAAATTCAAACGCACTAATAAATGGTATTTGAACGAAAATCAGTAGCTACAGCGTATACATGCTAGGAATTTTGTATGTTTACGCTGCAGCTACTGATTTTCGTTCAAATGTCATTTATTAATGCGTTTCAATTTCCATTTGATCTTTAGACATAATGATATAGATAGTTCCAAGAGGAAGGGCGACTATGTCTTGGTTTTGCGTAATTCATTCTATTTATTTAGTTTTAAGTATTTTTCTACCATGTAAGTCGGTAAAAGTTGAGTATAACCCTTTCTTAAGAGTATAATAAGATTTTAATTAGCAATATGATATTCTTTGTTATTGCTATTGTTTATTCAAACAGTGACAACTGAAATAACGTGTGGATTTTCAGATTTTTACAAGTTTATTTGACTTACGCAAATGAGGATACATAATCAGAATATCAGATACAATGAGTTTCTTGTAAACATGTAAATTTTGTAGGTTATATACAATCCTTTATATAAAAATCCTATTCGAAGACTATCGTTTTATCGAATATGTAAGTAATCGAATATCGAATTTTGGATAACAAAAAACGAACATAGGCGCGCGTAGCGCGCCAATTAACGCTAGTAACAATTAAATTTTTGAATACAATACGTCATCAATTTTAAAATCATTTTTAATAACTTATAAAATATTTAAGTTTATATCTAAAATGTACGAGCAAGTATTAAAAATCAATTTTAACAAGACTATAAATCAGTTTATTATAATACAGGTCCAATTATTCGTTCCAAAAGTTTTGTAAAGTTTTTGCAATGAATTGATAACTTGTTTATGCTGAATATCTAAGACAAATGAAATGATCCAAATATTTTGGTTTCTCTTTATTAATATAATGCCGCTGTACCTATTATCAGTTAAAATTTATCTAGAAAATTTCTGTATACCTAGATTTTATCACTATTTGGAATGTGGTGTATTCAAATTAATGGTAATCGCCAAATTTGAAGTTCAAGAAGGTGATTGATAACAGGATAATTTTTCGATTCGTTTTTTTACCCTTATGTTGAAATTTGCCCAGTAAAAATTCTGTTGTTTTCTGAAATTTATTTGCCAAACTTAAAATACTCAAAAACAATCTAAAAAAGTAAAAGTGAAACTCAGGAAGCGAGACGGATACTCCTTCTCGTAATATAATTTCAAGGACATTGTATATAAGAATGCATAAGTCATAATGATTTTATGTCGTTGTATATCATTTTTAATACATAACGCTAACAATCTTTGAATTTCCGCGATTTGCTTAATTAAATCTTCATATCAATTAGATTTTTCTTCTTAAGATGCAAATGTAACATATTTTTAATAACATAATAAATTTTTTACCATTAATATAGTTTGTATGGGAATTCTATTATATTTAAATAGAATAGAATTCCCATAATTAATATACTGTTCTTTTATAATAATAGTATTTTGTTATAAAATATAAGTTTTTTAGAAAAATCATTTTCCTAACTAATATTCAAAGTATTTGAATATTCAAGAAACATTTTTCATTTTGAGAAATTTTCTTCTATTGCTTAAGTATTAGGAAAATATATGATCATTGTAAAGAGAGCATAATTTATGTAAATTTATATTTTAAAAATCAATATGAAAAGAAACTTTTTATACTAGAAACGATTCTTGTGCGTGCATCAATCAAAAGAATTGCACATGTTTCAAAATCTAAAAACATATTGAAACTATTATTTACAACTGACCTCTTTAATTAATCAATTAAAATAATAAATAAATTAACGAACTATTGAGAATCACTTAGATCCATATAAAACACGTGTACAGTGTGGTGATCATCATAGATCTCGCGATAACGTGGGCGTGAGCTTTTTTTTCGAAATGAGAAAAAAAAGCGAGGTAAAAAGAGCAAAATGAAAAAAAATAAATTTATTGCCTTGATAATGCTGGGGGCTCGACTCATTAATGAAAGATCTTGCACAATCCGGTATCTCTTATAGCAGTCAAGTGCAGACGTTTAATGGAGGTGAGAACGTTGCTTAAAATATACATATGCAATAAATTTCAATAATGCACCAGCTTATTAAACGAATTAGTTTTAGATGTAAACATATACAGCTTAGTATGTATTATCTTTGTCCATGAAATTAGTAAAAAAGGATCTGAATTTGATTTTTAAACAGCTTTTTTAGATCGAAGGAAAGATTTTCCGGATATGAATCACGATGCAACAGACGGTTTCTGATGTTAAGAGATTAGCTTAATATAGCGATTCAATTACCGTTTAACGCTACAGCATTGACTTTATAGAAATTTTCCAGATTTATGTTAGTAATTTTGGTTAAGTAATTTACGTAAATAAATTCTCGATAATTTTCCGAAAGTTTTGATACATATATTTGGTAAAATAAATAGCTTAAATTCAAGTTACAAGGTTAAAAACTAAAAGTATTCGAGAAAAATTATATTTTTAATTAATTATACTACAAAGTAAGCGTTAATCTTATACTTGCAACATTAAAAAAAATATATATATTCATGTTATAATATTACTGTCTAAGTAAATCATTGAATGCTATGTATATTTTGCAACTCAAAAAAAAACTTCATTAAATTTCAAAATTCGTTTCGATAAAGAATATAATTTATTAATAAAATTATGTAATATTCCACTCCTTCTGAACCTAATATGAACGAAATTTCTTGCAGCAGATTATTTTTGGCATTGAAACTGCAATAAAAATTACAGTTAAAGTCAAAATCGCTCTAACTGAAACAAAGATACAAAAAAAGAAAAAGAAAAATCTGTGTAATTGCGAGAATTAGAAGCTTTTTGTTTCTGCATTAAATGTTTTATTGTTAAAATAATTTTATGGCTCAATAATTGCGATATATTTTCAAAATAACGTGAATTTTGAATTACAACTGTTATTTGAAAGCCAATTATAACTGTTCAATTTTTCCTGTTAGCACAAAGTGATTTTTATTGCCGAAGAAACTGCGATAATTATCCTAACGTGATCTCATACAAAAATTATAAATGTAATTACGTTGAGCTTACTGATCGCAACGATTAAAATTAACGTATATAAATTTGTCTTTGCTCCAATACTTAAAAAATACTTAAAACTGCGTCCTTTTCTATATAAAAGCTGATCAAATTAAACACGCAGTAATGACTAAACCGAAAGGAAAAAAAACAAAAAACATTTTCTGAAAACATCGAAAATTTTCCTCCTAAAATCCACAAATTAAAGCGTCAACAGGCAGCTGGCACCTGCAGTGACTCAGAACCCGCTGGAATCACCCCAACCCGCTATACAGTCAATCACCCAAAACCGACTCTTCCCCTCTAATTCTATCTCTCTATCGCCCGCGCAAACCCCAAAAATCCAGCTCCAGCAAACTCAACATCAAAATCCATCTCGAGCTTTTATAGTATATACAACATATACGATGTCGTCTATCGTGCGTACGTGCGAGATCGTGGAAAATCGCGTGCGCGCGCGCGCGCTCCTCGCTCTCTCGTCAGCGCGCAGCGAGCGCTACGGCGGCGGAGGTGGGGGCACCCCTGACCCCGGCGCGCGGCGCTCGGCGGTGAAGGGAGGCTGCGTTTATAACGCGCCGGCAAACCGCCCTGGAGACGCATTCGCTCGTTCGCTTCGCCCGCAGCGCACACGGGGAGCCCCGATTGGGAGAAGCCGCGGATTATTAGAGAGAAGAAGCTGATAGAAGACCAGTATCCATCACCAATTTTCCTACTACTTTCGATCATCGATTGTCTGGTGTGGTGTCGACACAGCCCTGCGAGAAGAGGATAGAAAATTTTTTGACGAGAGGATTTTCGCCTGACTGATACTCGCGGGTTATCTTCATCGATACTTAATCGACCAGTTGGATTTAATATCGCTAAATTTTTTGTCAACGAGGGAATCCGCTCTCCGTTGCGTTCTCCAAGTCCGAAGCGAAGAATCGACCATACTTTGTCGACCGTATAATAGTGTTGGCGTTTTTAACGGCCAAGGCACTTTACGGGAATAAAGAATCTCGATTTTTCGCCGGGAACAAGGCTCCCCGAATAAGAGATAAGGTATAACATCCGAAAAGGATTTAAAAGGCAGCGCGTAGTGTCGCGAGATAGTTTCGATTTTTTGGCAAGAAGCTAAGGAAAGAACAGGAACAATGGCCGTAGCAGCAGCGCAGAAGAACCGCGAGATGTTCGCCATCAAGAAGTCGTACAGCATTGAGGTGAGTTCTGCTCTTTCGATTAATAATAACTGTTTTCTTCTTTTCTTTTTTTTTAAGTATTTGCATTTTATACGAGAAAATTCAATTAGCCAAATAATTCAGCTGCAAAAAGTAACTTATCTTAATTGATTTAAAAAAAAAGAATTAAAGTTAATGTGCAGTACAAATTGAAGCTTGCAGGTTGATAATATTATAAAAGTTGACATAAAATTTTATCTTTTTTTACATATAAAGGTAAATTCAGATTTCGCGATGAGAATTCATTGGCATAAAATACGTTAAGTATTATGGCTTCGTTTAAAAATAAATAATAAAGTTAAAATTATCCTTCTTTAAAATGCAAGTCCTGTTATTGTTTACTCGAAATTATTTAATTTAATAACATAACAATGTTAATGTAAAAATATTGAGGAGACTTATTTTTATCATTGCAATTACTATATTTACTTATAAGATATCAGACCCATTGAAGGCGAGTAAATTTAAATCGGAAACCGGTTTACTGAGATGCTCCAACCAGTTGATTTAAATGTAGCGCGCGAAATTCAAACGTATACCGTAGTATTAATAAACTGACGATATAATACTCAGACTTTCCGCGTGTTTTCTCCACATAAGAAATTGAAATAACTTGGCATCTTCAGAATACATTAAAATCCTTGCAATTTCAACGAGTTAAATTAGAAAAACACTTATCTATCGCTCGCGATCCCATAAAAACCCAAAGCAACACCACCTGCGCCAGCATCGTAATAAAAATCGCGAAAGTTTTGCCCCTCTTATATCTCAAGAAAATCATCAGTCCCGCGCGCCAATAAAATTTCACCTCCCGCCGAAAAGGAAGCCAAGTACAACCGCTGCAATTCCATCCGTTACAAAACCCGCGACCTCCCGTAAAATCGCGAGATCCTCCGCTACCGTGCACTGTATAACTTCTCCTGGCCAAAAAAAACACCAGAGTTCTTTACGTATAATTTCGTAAGACGCGGCAAAATGATAATTACGTCAGTCCCAAACGATCGACAACTGCTACTATATTCACACATACACGTACGCGTGATTTTCTCGCCGCGCGACACCTGTTCGCGCTCTTCCTTTCCCAGGGAAATTGCCCGCGCGACAAGTTGTAAACACTGCGCGGCGAGTCACTATAATATACATATACATACTCTCCGTGAGAGAAAGTAGTGTCTGGATTATTATACACACGAGCGATAATGACGCGCGAGATTTTAAGGCGCCGCGGGGGCCTTGAGTCCGCCGCTCTTTGATTAACGACCTTGCGATGCGGAGGCGCGATTTTTCGTCACCGTAACACGCGTGTGTTTGGAACCGGAAGAAATTAAAGTCGGTATAGGGAATTAGATGTATACATACCTACCATTCAACGCATGCGCGTGGAAAATTTGTTGTCTTATTTCAGATAAAACTATTTATGCATGCTCGTGTTTTTTATTTTATTTTTTTTTGCAAGCCCATTAAAAAGTCGCCGTTACAGCCGCTTGTGCGTGCACTGCAGCTCTGTGGTAGTGGCAAAAAAGCCATTAGCATTTTTCCGATGTCTTTATATAAAGTGTAAGGATCTGCGGCCGACTTATTCATTATTAATCATCTCGTATTCTTAATTACGTAAATATGTATCTACGGGGATTATATTTTTACATTATTTTATACTTATAATATTAGTAATATCGAGTATTCTAATTTTTTTTCTATACGTTTATAATCTCGTGTTTCGGTGTACAATGCGTTACTCCACGTTTGGCACCGGCCGCGCATATTTGATTAGAGCCCATCCCGATTCGCGCCTACTTAACATACAGATACCCACGTTCGAAGCTAATTAAATCGTCGGACAACGATTTTTCTAGCTGCAAATAATAAAACTCTACACAGAAGCTGAAAAAAAAAGTTCAATGTATTCCTAATCGGCTCCTCACTCTCGATTTCAAAGATAAATCAATCCTAGCTCCCGCGACACAAGTCGTCGTAACGTCGCGCACCGGAAACCTCTGTCACTCGGTACCTATAGAGTTTGTGTAACTCATTTGACGAGCGTCCATCATCACTATGATCGGCTGCGTCTTACGCGCGGCTTCCTCCTCGACACTTTCTCCCCGCGCGCCGCGAAAAATATTCTGCGCTGCCGCCGACGGATAACGTTCGACGCGCGCTTGTCACGCTGAGTTGTCCCCGATGATTGGTGAAAACTTTTTGATTGTCGTCCGTTGACGTTTAAGTAGGGTTTCTAATTGGGCGCATATGATAAATTGAAATAATCAGTGTGTTTTTTTTAGCCTTTTGGAATGATAATAATTACGTGTATAAATATCAATTTACTTAAATTCCCATCAAAGTAAGCCGCTTCTCATTCTAAAATAAGTTCTATTGACATTGTAATTATACGCGCCCGCACCTACCGCGACGCGCAAAAACTTGTTTTGTATAAATATATAATACTACAATCAATCTGGAGCCGCAGAAAAAAAGCATTCCGCTTTTTCTCCCCGCACATCGTTTTTCCACGATTTTCCTCTGCTCTCCGGCGCGACAAAAAAGCCGCTATACTTATTCTCTCACTCTCTTGCGCGCGCGCGCGCGCGTTACACACGCATCGGGAGCCGTCCCTGAACTCAACTCGCTTCTAGACCATTCTCAAGTCCATGCGCGGTACACATCGTATACTCTGCGATCCGTGCCTTCATTGTCTTCCTTGATCTCTCTCTCTCTCTCTCCTTAATCCGGTCGAGAGAGACATCGATCAGCTGTTAAAATGGCCATGCCGGAAGCGCGCAGGTGCGCTGCAGTATAGCGCGCGACAAAAGAGGTATACATAGGAACGGTTCTTTTTCTCCTCTCGCAATCGGTATAACAAAGAGGCGACGCGACGCGAGGGAGATATGCGCGTTTAAGAGAGTTTAAATTGCCGGCTATGGCGCGCGAATATAATGCGTGAGTATAGTATAAGCATTTTCTTGAACCGACCGACGCGGCGCGTGCACTTGAGTGCATGAGCTGTATGTAGCGATCTCGTCTCTCGCATGCCGATGCTCCGGTTGTGTGTGAAACGCATGTGTGTCGTCGTCAAGTCCTCGATGTAAAAATGTAGCTCTGTACTTTTTCTCAGCAAACTTGGGAGATCGCTTTATTTTCAAATAATTCGGGTTTAATTATATAGAATCGGAAGAATCGTCTAATGGTTAATATATTCATGCGTATAAATAATTGCGTAAGAATGTAAAATTTGCCGGACAATGGCGATACGGCGGAAGGACACCATTGAAATGAAGTATTTTTTAATCATTGTAATCATGTCTGCTGAGGATGATGTACGCGTGATTACAATAATACATCGCGCACAGTAAAACGTCGACAGAAACGTAGGCTTTCCGATGATTATGCGCGCACGGCCACTTACTGCCCATATGCGCGCATTGGATAAATAAAGCTCGCGCGCGCTCATTATCTAACGCTCGATCCCGCAAGGGTAAAACCGCCGGATGACTTTGAAAATATCATTTTTTTTTGTCGCGAATCTCGCATTTTCACACTTAATCGCCTCTTATACGAAAAAAAAAATCTTAATCGCTCTCAAGTCCGTAACAGCATAAAGCCGTCGCTACAAGTCTCCTGATTCTTTCCTCTTGCTATATATAAACCGAATAATTTTACTTGTTTCCTCTTACGGTTGTTTTCGCCCAAAAATATAATCTCCGACTATCAACACACATTCTTCACATTTCCCCAGACGTATCCGAACCTCCGACGCATGAAAAGTTACAGCAGTGGTAACAGCTCTTGCATTCTCCTTGTCCCCCCGAACAATTACGCCGGACACGCAAAGAGAACCACGCCGCGACTTATCTGCATACAGCACACACACACACCTACACCCACACACACACACACACACACACACATACACACACACACACACACACAGACACACACACACACTTGCGTATATAATGGGCATATAGCTCTATCTTATTGAGAAATCGATCGTCCTTGCGGCTCGCGCAGGCGCGCCGTAATTATGAATACGTTATAAAATCTACGCGCGCGATATCCATCTACTTATATATATATCTCTCTCTCGCTCTCTCTCTCTCTCTCTCTTTTTCTCGCGGACACAAAACCTGAACGAGAGGCAAAAAAAGGCGAGCATAAGTCGAAGAGCGGAGAGGAAAAAGGCGAGGCCGCCACGCTCGTGCAGAGTGTATCTATCACGTGCGCGGGGACCGTTAGCGCGAGGAGGCTCGCCGCCACCGCTACTATTATATGCAGCGTCAATCTCTCGGCGCGCTTTTTTTTTTGCACGTTTTGTATATATGATAACCGACCGTGCAGCGGATGAAGTCAGAGATTTCATTGGCGCGGGAAGTGCGGGCTGTGAAAGGCGGGAAGATTAAAATTTCGTGAAGGAAACGTTGCCACATATATACGCTTGGGCAGAGAGTTAAGGTCGAGGCGAGCGCGCGAACGGGACCGTAAAATTTATGTGCACGGGTGTGTGTGTGTGTGTGTGTGTGTGTGTGTGTACTTATACACGCGAACCCATTGCTAATGAACTCATTCGTCGCGCGGTCGTCAAATTAATGTATATAAACGATGTAATTGATTGGCTCGCTAGTCGTTCCTTCAACATATATTATACTAATGATTCATTTTAATATATTACATCACGATGCTCGCATGTTGACGCGTGTTTAATACGTCGATAAGATTTAATACGGCGGATATGTATACTATTATATCATTGAATTATTTACGAAAAATCGGAGACGCGGCGTCGATACGGGCTCGCACATCACACTCAGCGGCTATAATCGCTCGGAGTGCTGTATAGCATGAGTCTTCGCACGCTTGCGCGCGTGCCAGGATAATCGTGTCAATGCTGTGTTACGAAGAAAATGGGGTTTCTCATTACAATAGCGATTTTTCCGTTCAAGTACACTTTTTAGATATATGCCTATGTTTACTCATTCAATCCCCGGGAATATCGTTAGCACTATTGCCTCTCGATCTTTTTCCGCCGAGCGTGGAAATAATAAACATTCAAATATTGGTCAGTAAGCCAAGATTGTCGCTGAGAAATGGGAGCATCCTGACATTGAGCGGTGACAGATATCTGTCTGACTGCAGCGCGGATAATCGGCGATCGGCTGTAATGTCAATGTCACCGTGGTAATAACAATAATATAGCCAATTAAATACATATATAAGCTCGAATTACATAATACGGGGCCTCCTTCATCGGCACCTCTAATTCCACACTCATGGATATTCCGCCTGACAAAAACAAGTTTACCGCGCGCGCATGAATTTTTCCTACAACCATGAACCACACGGTAATATATATAACTAAACTTCGATCCTCTCCTACGCATCGAATTAAATTAGTATACTTATCCTTCACGCCAAATACTCCGCGCGATTCTAAAATGAAAAAAAAAACACGCAACTTGGTTATATATACATATATCTAACTCTCGCTGCCGTACCGGTTTCCCGTAACGGTCTCAAAAAGCGCGGACACAAAACAAACCGGTCCGCGGCGGGTGATGCGCGCTACAGAAAGAAACGGCTATAGCAGCACGCGGCGCGCGCACGTAATCGCGTGGCGTAAGAGTTCCTGCGTACACTCATCGTTCGGCGATCCGCGAGTACTTGGCCCACTTACGACGCGCGCCAATTGCACCGCAAGGCGTGATTTGCACGCGCCGCGAGGAAAAATGTGTATAAGTGGCGCGTGTAGTGTGAAGAAGTGTATTATGATGGGTTGGAGGGAGCGCTGTGTGTTTCATCCTCGACCCTCGCACTGCTACGAGGGAGTGAGATAAGATCGCGCCCTTGGCGACGAGGCGCGTGCTTTTGCCACCTGTCGCTGCCGTTATTGCGGATTATGATGATGTGCGCGCGCCTTTGTCTCGTGATCTTGTCCGAGATAAAGTTCAATGGATAACTTGTTTATTGTGGTAGAAGGTTGATGTCGCTTAATGAAAGAGGAATTTTAGTTTTTAATAAGTATTAATATCCCTTTTATAATTACTCGTCATGTATAGATTATGCCTCTGTCTGATGAAAATTGATGGAGCGTATGATTATCTGGAAATGGAATTAATTTCCGTTCTTTCAACGACATCTTTTCCATGGACTAACACCTTTTCCATACATCCCTTTCAAAGTAAACTCGGAGGAAGAGTCGTTACGGGGCGGAAATGTTGTTCGCCTTTGTCTCGATTGTCCTTATCTAATTGCCGCGATCCGGGAGGGGACATGTGAGCAACCGCAATTGTGATTTCTCGGGTCACCGCTAAAGCGATCATTTTGATTTAGTATTCCAATTTTACACAAAAATACTAGTAATTGCAATGATTCTTTGTAGATAAATGATGTTTTTGATATTAAAAAAATAAACGAAAAAAATACTTTTTTCATTTTCCAGAATGGATACCCAGCGAGACGTCGTTCTCTGGTAGATGACGCTCGCTTTGAAACGCTGGTCGTCAAGCAGACCAAGCAGAGTGTGCTGGAAGAGGCTCGCCAACGAGCGAATGGTAAGTTTGACATGTCCTTTTTTGAGCACGAGTATGTACTTGAATAGTCTTTCTTTTCGTTGTTGTGACACGTGATCTTTAAATTGTCGTTGTGAAATAAGTGTTATTTTGCAAATCTGGAATGTCGAATGAATTTCAAGTTTTCTATTTGTTTTTTTTTTTAATTTAACGGTTTGCACATTCAAGGTAGAATTCTAGAAAATTTTAAACAAATTCATCATTCTCTTTTTTTTTTAATTACCAGTTTCTTAATGATTTTTCACAATCACTCGTAAGCGGTTTGCATAAACTCATTTAATGAAGAGAAAAAAAACTTGCCAATTTAATTTGCGTAATATTAGCGGCATGTATTATTATTGCATTAGTGTTGCATGTGGTATGTTTTTTTTTTCGTAAAACTAGATGGCCAGGAAGAGATTGAGGCTGATCAACCCTTTGACAATTCTTCATCTGCGTCATCCAGCGATGACGAGCAGCAAGAGACGCTCGCTTGCGCTGCTAAGGAAGGAGGTACGAAAATTTCCATTTATATTTTCATTTAGTTTAATATTTTTCACTTTTTGGTTGTCTTGAACAACGTAGTTTTTTAATTTAGTTTTTTTTTTGTGTTTGTATTTTTATACATTTAGTTATTGTTGAAAACTATTTTTATTTATTAAAATTGCAATTATTTTTCTTTCTCATTGTAAACGTGTTACGCATGCGCATGATTTGTGTTATTGTAAATTTTAGAAGCCAAAGCGGAAGCATCATCCTCAGACGGAGAGGAAAAAGGAGACGACGGTAAGTTTCGCAAAAATAATTTCATGTAATACAAAAAACTCGACCCCGAAAAAAATGAAGAACATTTCTGAAAGAACGTAAAAGTAAAAAGCGCGCGTCCATTGTCGAGCCAGTGCATTAAGACCACTTGTTGAAATTACGCGAGTGCCCGTCTCCTTGCACGTTGAAAATTGTATTATACCCTGTTCTATATTTAGTTTTCACTTTTTTTCTTCATCGATTTTTCATTCGACTCCAACGAAATTTAGCACCGAATGCTCTATACTTTAATTAACTTAAGCATGAAATGAAAATTCATCGCACCCTTTGCTCCATCGGAATAAACAATGATTAAATTTATTTTATTTTATTACCCTCTCCAATATCTCCTCCAAAGTAGGTCAACACTTAATATTTTATTACTTCACTATGCGCCGTAATTTTCAGCAGACCTAGTATCTGTCAAAATAGGAAAAATCCCCTTCTCTGAAAGCACTCGGCCATATATTGCGCTGAGAGTCAGCCTAAGCCCCTGAGCTACAAGAAAAAATTCTTCACCCCCGTCATCTGAGTTTTCACTTTTCCGCGCAACTTCTTGCCCCTCTTTCATCCGCGCAATTCGCGCCCCCGCCACGTCCGTTTACAGCCCTCCTCTCAGATTTTAAAGCTACAGTCCGGGGAGTGGAACCGTGTAACGCAGTTAGTCCCCTTTCTCGCTTCGCTCGCCCGTCGCTTTGCGATCACGTCCACGTGCGCTCTCCCCGAAGCACTCGTGCCCTCTCTCTTTCTCCATTACCCTTATTACCTTTGATGCGCGGAAATGGACTTAAAATTGCCACGCAGACCTGCCGACCCTCCTCCGCCTCCTCTGGGTCTTTCGAGTGTGACGCGACTATTGCGCGCGGAATTCCGAAAGTCTTCGGCCGCGTGCTAAGTGATTTCTGCCACTTTGCCAATAATGGCCGCAGAACGAGTGCTTTTCCATAGAGTGATGAATTTTGTCACGCCTACTTTTACGTAATTCTTATTGGCCTTTGGATAATTTTCAATAATTCTCGCCGTTTTAGCATCGCATTAGCATAATTTTATGGACGGATTCGTTGCTGAGATTTATTCAGATGACTTCATCAGGATGATTTTGCATAGCTATCCTTATTATAATCAGGATTTTACAGCCTATAATTTCTACAATTACTTCGAGGATTCCGATAAAATCGCTTAAATTATCCTTACCTTCTGTATATCAGTAATTAAAATCAACGGCGCGAACAAATGCATTATCCCGTTTTTATTACCGAAACACGCTAATTTACGACGCAAAAGATTCCCAAACGCTCGTCATTCTTTACATCTACCATCATATCTTATCTGAAGACATACATCACAAGACAGCCCTCTCTTTTGATTCTTGCAGATTTTGGTTTAACAGAGGAAGAACTCGTATTAGCACGTCTCATTTCCGAGAACCCCGATGATCAGTCCATCCACACGGCAGCCCTGGTACTGCGCTTACGCGAAGGTATGACCTCGTTGCCGCGCATCCTCAAGACCATCGAGAATTTCAAGGGCCAGGTAGCTCATGTTGAGACCCGTCCATCCAAGAAGGATGGCCAGTTCGACGTGCTCGTCAAGGTTAACATGACCCGTCAGAATCTGTCGTCGCTGATCAGAAACCTGCGTCAAGGATCGTCCCTTGGTGGACTGACCCTGTTGGCAGATAACGCCAATGCCGTGACCGTCAAAGACCCATGGTTCCCGCGTCACGCCTCAGACCTCGACAACTGCAACCACCTGATGACCAAGTACGAGCCAGATCTTGACATGAACCACCCTGGCTTCGCTGATAAGGAATACAGATCTCGAAGGTAAACATCCTAGCCATGAGAAGCATTGACATCTTCCTACGAAACCAGAGTCACTGACCAATCGCGAATCTGTAAATTTTCAGGAAGCTCATCGCTGAGATCGCCTTCGCCTACAAGTTCGGCGATCCGATCCCCACCATCCCCTACACCGAGACCGAGAACGAGACCTGGAAGCGAGTGTTCAACACTCTGGTGGACCTTGTGCCCAAACACGCCTGCAAGGAGTACGTTTTTGCTTTTAACAAACTCATGAACGAGAAGATCTTCGAGCCCCACCGCGTACCCCAGCTCCAGGAGGTCAGCGACTTCCTGAGGAAGAACACAGGATTCACCCTGCGCCCGGCTGCCGGTCTTCTCACAGCTCGCGATTTCCTCTCGAGCTTGGCATTCAGAGTATTCCAGAGCACTCAGTACATCCGTCACATCAACAGCCCGTACCACACACCCGAACCGTAAGTTTAACCTCCTATTCTATTCAAAAGATGCTGTTTTATGGTGTAATAAAGTCTCGTCTATCCTCAAAAAACTAAATAATAATTAAAAATTCAAATCAAAGTCACTAACTTTATCGATGGACAGCGCTACCGTCAGATAACAAAATTTCCAGTGCGTAACAAAATCTATCCACCCCTATGTAAAACGTAAAATTACTTTGACGCATAATTGCATTCAATCAGAGAGAACAGGGGGAGGAGGGTTCAGAGCGCGCGTGTCCCATCGCGATTGTCCGACTATCTGACTGGTCGCACGAAATATGTACAAAGCGCTCTCTCGCTCCACGAGCAATCGATATCACGGTAGCTGCGTGGGCGGGGTACATGGCTGGCTAGATCAAGAGTGGGAAGCGGCCGTGCAAAGTGTCCTCTCGCTTCGCGTACGTTCGCGTACACAGTGAGCGAGTGAGAGCGAGAGAACGATGATAATGGAATTACGCGCACCTCTCTAAGCTTGTAATGGAACTCTAATTGGCTTTTAACGACACGATGGCGTTGATAACTCACTTCACGGGGGTATATAGCTCGCAGTCGCTTGAATGCTCGTTCCTCCTTCGCCCATGTTATAACTTTGAACCCTCTGCAATATACACGCCTGGAATCTTATTTTGAATGTACGCGCGATCGCGGCACCTGCTATACAAAGTTACCGCGCTTTGTGCAACCTGTGATCCGCTTGTAATTTTGTTATCTATATTACACCTAAATATTAACAGCTCATAACGGCCTTAAAGAGGAATACAGAGAATTAAAAAAGCAAATCTCCTTTTTCATTCTTAAAATAGTGACGCGATCCACGAGCTCCTCGGACACATACCCCTGCTGGCCGATCCGAACTTTGCCCAGTTCTCTCAGGAGATCGGTTTGGCTTCGCTCGGCGCCAGCGACGAGGAGATCGAGAAGCTCTCGACCATCTACTGGTTCACCGTCGAGTTCGGTTTGTGCAAGGAGGGTAACGAGACCAAAGCCTACGGTGCCGGTCTGCTCTCGGCTTACGGTGAGCTCTTGCACTCGATCAGCGACAAGTGCGAGCACCGACCATTCGAGCCGTCAGTCACCGCCGTTCAGCCCTATCAGGTAAGCAGCGATGAAATGAAGTTTGCCTTCTCCTTTTGAGAATTTGAAAAGTCCTATAACCGTGCCATCCCACGCGTTTGTTAAACAGGACCAAGACTACCAGCCAATCTATTACGTGGCAAACAGCTTCGACGATGCCAAGGAGAAGTTCCGTCGCTGGGTGGCCGGCATGTCGCGGCCATTCGAGGTCAGGTTCAACCCCCACACACAGACCGTTGAGGTCCTGGACAGTGTGGAGAGGCTCGAGGGTGCCATGACGCAGCTCAACATCGAGCTCACTCACCTGACGAACGCTGTCAACAAACTGAAGAAGTCCTTCGCGTAAAATTTTGCGCGACCGGCGTCTCCCTCGTCGGACATGGACGGCGAATCAGCGACAACTCCAGTCGCAGCGATATATCGTATGAGTGCAATACAAGAGAATATCGCTGCCGCTGATGTTCCAACCGCCGTGGCCGTCAATGTCGTGCCGGAGGCGAGCCGCCGGGACTCGGTCGCGGCTAATCTCAAGCGGCAGGCGCGCGAGTCGTGGCTCAGGTACCGAGAACAATTCTGCCCTGTCCTGTGAGCTTTAGTTCTTTTTTATTTTATTTTATTTTTTTGTTCGATGTATACCTTGCATTTTTGTGAAAGAGATATGTGATTTTTTCTTCGGAAGGAATTCGCACTCGATGAGGAGAGATAGAAAGTCTTTAATTCAAGTGATAGTTGTATAGCGATCGAGTGGGATTTCTTTTCTGGATATTTTGAAACGATGATCCTCTTTTCCTTTTGAAAAGGAACTCTCTCTCTCTCAGTGACAATAAGAGACCAATAATTGAAAGTACCAATTTTGTAAATACACAAGTAATAATGAATGTTGAAAATTAGTTTTCACTGCACGTAATGACAATATATATACGGTTAAATTATTGCTGGGACTATTACAATAATTAAAGTATTGCAATAATCGATGAAACGTTAGGATTGCGTAGATAAATTATAAAAATATTATAAAAAAAAGATGTTAAAAAGTTAGAAAGTATAAAGATTATTCACGATATGGCAGAATTAGCTTATGAAAAATCATCAATGGTGTGTTCTGGACTTACAGTATTAGGATCGAGTGTTCTTAAATAGTCATCTCTCAGTTCGTAAAATCGTTGTTTTCCGAATGGAGATATCACTATTTAAATTAAAATACTAGAATCTTGTGTTCTCTTATTGTTTATTGGATAGCGCGATAAACAACCATGTAGCTAAAGTTACCTAAAAGCACATTTAGGCGAGCCACGATTAGCAGAAACTATTAACGGCATTGGGACGGCAAATCGTTGGAATAATAAAAACTACAATTTCTCGTACTTCAAAATCTATTTGTACTTTAATTAAGTACAACTACCTATGGAAGTACGAAAAAAAGAAAAAAAAAGAAAAGAATGAAACTTATTATAGACAAGCTTCAACGATTTTCCGTTCCTGTGTACAAAGCACCATCCATCGACAGATGACAACTAATACGCGTTCAAACGTCCTCTCGCGCCACCCTCGTCATTAATTCATGTTGTCTCTCCTTCTTTCCCCTTTGTATAAAGTCTCTCCTTCGCCATTTATTGCGTCTATTTTATTTTTATTTTTTTTTTTTATGAATCTATCTCGCCAGGGGCGCACGCGCGGTGTGGCATGCGCGACTTAAAAGTATTATTAGTTCGCGGATAAGAGGAACATACGCTCGGAGAGTCGGATAACGCCCCCTACTTACATAACTTCGTAATTCTATTGTCTTTCATCTACTGCCTTGCGAAATTGCACTTTTTACGTATTATATACTCTTTCTCTCGCTCTCTCCGACTTTGATTTCGAATTGCGCATGCATCGAGCGAACCGCGCGCGCGTTACAACATTTGTCGTTATATTATTATTATTATATTGTAATGTAATTGTATTAATTATATACTATGCCCTATATTGTATGTTATACATATTTTACTGTTAGCGTTGAATTGTTATTTCGGCCAACTCACCGTGAAGAAAAAGACAACAAAGCACCTGCCCAAACTACTAGGATTGTACAGACTCTGCAATTCCTTTTATTACACAATTGTGAAATAGGTTTCTACTTATGAATCGTTGAAACTAGTTATTTTAAAAAATATAACTGAATATTAAAGTGAATTATGATTTCGTTAAAGTTAGAGTAAAGCTCTTAAAATTGGTGTATTTTTCCATATGTGTAAGATTCGATGATATTGAAGTTATTAAAGTACGAAAAACTACCACGATATAGTGATTATGTAATCCAAGACAACGAGCCGTGCGTTTACTATCAATAAGGCCACATATAAAAAAAACTATATACATGTATGAAAAAAATATATATAAATGCGTATTATATATTAATAAGTATATTTCAACGAGATCTCTTGCCCGAGTAAGAGTGTTGTGTGAAGTTATACAAGCTTATAAACCACGAGTATGCGAAATATCGATGTTGTGCTTAGAAGTGTGAAAACGGCAAAAATCAGCAGTAGTTGGATATGAAAAGAAGAGTTTCCTTTTTTTAAAGTTTTTTTGTCAAGTTTATCCTAAGTAGTGCACACCATATGCACCATATGTACGCCGCTATATATCCCACGCGCATTGACGGATAGCAGTAAATATATATATGACTCACTTCGTTTGTATTATATTGTAAAGTATCGGCATAATAAACAAATTCAGTGATGAACATTATGTATGTCTTTTTTCTTACTCAATAATATTCATTCTATCCATTTACCTTACCTTTTAACATGTCCTACTTATTTTTTACCTGCCACGATTACATTGCAAACGTATTTAATTATAAATTATACTTGGAAAGATCTTGTAATTAATATATCGCTTTTATATCAGTTTATTACTGAATTCATGACTGGAAAATATACTTATAAATTAAAATTCTCTTTAAATGTTTGCATACTACAGATATTGATTAGGGATTAAATTTAACTCGTAAATTTGTTAATTATAAAATTTCATATATATGGCTAAAACAACAAATTTAGTAGAGAATTTCTAAGAATATCTTCTACTCTCAACCAACCTTCCTACTCAAATTAAATCATTTTAATTATACTTTTGATTGTACTTTCAAAAATTTTCTGATCTGAAGTCCCTTTCATTTACCACTTAATTTTTTATCCACTTAAAAATATCTTTGAAAATGACGTTTTAATAAATCTCTAATGTTAAAATGTACGAGTCATTTACATTCAATGTAAAAAAAAAACTTGTCGTTACCTTGACTGCAAGCCTTGAGAAATAATTAGACATTTGAAAATGACAATTCAAAATGTATCATGTCATCTTTCTATTAACATATTTGTTTAATTCATTAACAAAAAAACCCATCTCCAGCTATTTATCCAAATACTCAAATAAGTAACAAAATCTACCTTCCAATTAATCTTCCTTTAATCGGACCGCGACATTCTAAAATATTTTGAAGAAAAAAAACATAACCCACCTATTGCTACCAGTTTCACGACGTTGCCCACTTCCACACGGCACTCTTTATGATCAATCGACCCAGCTAACCTCCCTCCAGGAGTATGCTTCACCATCGCACCCCATCCGGAAGCCACGACGGCGTCCGTCGGCCGCTATTATGCCGCGCCTCGCGGAAGTAGCGACGGCGGCTCTCCTGCTCTTCGGTTGCTGCTTCTGTCGCGCACACGTCTTCGCGGCGAGCCCCTGTGGCCACTGCTGCCCCGACGGTGAGTTAGGTTATGCGCTTAAGTTACTCCCCTGCGGCAGCCTGGAATTGGGGAGCAGCTAATTCGGGGATGATTGCACTGTTGAGATGCAAGAGTGTGGGAGTCGGGGTTTTGGAACAATGGAAAAAGAGAGAGAATAGCAGGATATAAGTAGGAACGGTGGAGTAAAGAATGAGCAGCGGAGATTGAGAGGTAGTTATAATCATACGGGTTGTAAGGGCACAAGCGTCTTACCAAGTGATTTTATATGAATAGTAAATAAAATATTTCATTATTTTAAAATAACCACTATTAACTTTAATTATCTTCAAACGTATAACGTTATACGCATATATATATATATATATATATATATATATATATATATATATATATATATATATAATTACTTTGTGTTTTGCTCTTTTCGTGTTTCGAAGATTTAACTCTTTGGTCGAAACATTAATTTTAAATATAAATGTTACTTACAAATAAAATGATCAAAAAATCGATCTTTACATTTATTTGTTGATTTTTTAATGAATACTATCTAAACAAAAATAAAAATTATATTAAATTAAAATTATTTATCAGTGGGATTCATATTATAATATAAGTTAGGTGTACTCAAGTGATTGTTATTCCAGTGTATAAATCACTTTGAAAAATTAAGTATTTACTTAGTGAAAAACGATTTCCGACGATGTTTAAATTGTCGTCGAGAAGGTTGTAATTATTGTTGGTGAAAGGTAAAAGACACACATTTAAACTTCATTTATCATTCCGGATGCGTTAAATGCCATAACGTGAAAACTACTAGAAGATTTAACATCTGAGTGTAAAAAATAAATGAAAATGATTCTAGGAATATTTATTGTAAAATTATAAAAATGTAACAAAAAGTTCTATATTCAAGACCAAAACTGTTAACATATGAAAAATATTATGTTATTGAATGATTAGGAATCTTTTGATTAAAATCTATAGAACTTATAAGCAATTGGGATAATTAAACTTAGGATTATTTATTAAAATTAATAATGTTTCTGCAGTGAAATAGTTACACTAAATATAGAAACATAACTAATTGGGTGAGAAGAAATTATAATTTAAACATTTAAATATAAAATACAGCATTTTAAGAATAGCGTAAAATGCAAAACATGGAATAATAGACATGAAGCTGAAAGAAATAGTTACAGTTGAATAAGATGGGCATAATATCATAAGTATGAAAATATAGCTACTTGCTTTAAGAAACTTTCTCCATTTATTCTGGAATTGCAGGTTATTACTGCGCGATGGGCAACGCCTCGTGGCTTCTCGGATGGATTATTTACGTGAAGAGAGCATCAGTCGTGTGGCTAATGCTATCAGGCCTCATCCTCTACTACATCCCCGAAACTCGAGCACGTAAGAGCGAGAGAAATCATTTTTATTCGTAGATCAACATTATGATAATATTCATTATTAATTCATAACATAATGTACAAAAACTTGCTTATTGTCACGCAATAAATTTGTTAAATAATCAATTGTTATCTGGTAACTGCAGTTATTACTATTTTTCATTAATAATTGGAATTGATTTTTAGCTGTTAAAAAAGGATGTCATTTATTAATTGATGTAATTGCTGATAATTTGAAAACCTTTGTTGGAAAACTTGATGACGCGGAAGCCATCGATAAAGGGGAGTTACAAAAAGAATTGCTTATATCAAAATCGTTTATGCACGAATTTTCAAATTGCTTACCCAATAGTTATATAGAAGAAACTAAGCCTCACAATTTAAGAAAAAAGCTGGATTGTGCAAGTGTTAGTTTTAACCTCCCTGAAAATGAAGTATTAAGGTTATTTTTTTATATAACTTATTTATTTGTACTGTGTTTTACATATTTCTACATGTTTTTAAATAATATTTTCGAGATTAAATTAAAATTTTGTTAATATAGCATCTCATAATAATCACTTGATGAACAAATAAATAAAGGATATATGCATTCTAGAAAACGACCGAAGAAATCTCGATTTTTACAACATAAGTATAAAAACGGCAATCAACCGCACAGGCAACTGCAGTGTAAAATACATCATCCGTGTTCGAAGAAATTTAAGGAGAAATCATCACATGGCAAAGTTTCCGTTTGTCCATTGCCGCTGATGCAATTTGACAATTCTGAACGTCAGAATCTGATAACTTCGTATGCATTGTCTAATGACAATTGTGGACCTTGTTTACCAAGGTACCGTTACATTTCTAATTGCTTAAATTATACGGAAGTTAAGTGTATGAGAAACAAAGACACAATTAAATAGTTAACTATCATTTTTCTTGAGTGCATATTACTAAGAAAATGATCTACAGAATAAGAAAAACGCTATCTTAACCGAATATAAAAAATCAATAAAAAACGATTCTTATTAATAATTTTGATATTAATATGTACATTTCTTGAAAGTATAATATTTAGAGAAACTATTAAAAATATAAGATATTTTTATAGTAATATAGAAGATGATTTTTTTTATTGAAAATTGGCTCATTTATAGTCAATAAAAATTAATTTTTCGACATAATAATACTTAATGCAGCAATTATGATCATGAGGAAGTAATGAACAGCGTTCCACTGATAAAAGAAAAGTATTGTTTACCTGACACTTATTCTTACGTCCGCATACGAAGTGATAATAAATGTTATGAAGATTCATTTACTTCAGAAGAAAATATTCCGAAAAAGGTAATATAGCTGAACTATCTATAAAGAAGGGCAGATACTTGATATTGCATCGTTTTTATTTAAAATTTTTATTCTTTTAATAAAAGAAATTAGAGAAAAGATGTCGACACCATAAAGGCTACACAGATGAAGATAGGGAATCATCCTTTCCAGAAGAGACTGAAATTTTAATTGTAAAATTGCATTTTAATCTCAAACTAATGTTAATTTAGAGCGGTTTATTTATTGAATGGTATTATTTCCAGCAACAGCCAATGGACTTTAAATTAAATCCCACCTATGAATCTTTCTTAAGTAATAATGAAAATGAATCGTTCGATGATAAGCAAATACTGCATAATGGTAAATACATTAATTATAATTATTAATTTTATAAAGAAGATTTTTTAATAAAAAATATATAAAATAAAAAAAAATCTAATTGACACAAATAGTAAATACAAAAATCAATAAATCTAACAAATGGTTTCAGTTTGAGTTATAAATTGCAATGCATACGACAATTTATAATATTTATAGGTATTTGTAAATTAAATATTCTTAATGAACTTTTGCTTTTTTCGTTTTTTTTAGAGTTATTGAAATCACCTCTAATGAAAGCATTCAAATGGATTTTTGGTGGCTGTCCAAGTGCAAAACACAATGATTGCAATAAGGGATTATCACAAATTGTTCAAGAAAGACTTTCCGATTTTTTTTAATTAACGACTAATATTCAATTTGAATTTGTAAAAACATCAGAAAAACTATAAAAGATCTCTGCAGTAACGACGGCCGATAAAGACTTTTATATTTCAAGTAGTACAAGTGCTGACCCCATGAAACTTGTTCGTTAATTCTGAGAAACTTTATCACAGGCATATTCCTAAGGTAAAGCCGGCCTCTACTTTATCAATATTTAATAATTCTACTTTTATTTCAAATTGTCACGACTGTTGATATATAATTATAAAATGATAAAAGTCTTAAAAAATATAACTTCCGAATGTTTGTATTGTTTACTATATAACAAGTTAAATGATAGTTGTAAGTTTTGTTCATTCGTTCATAAAAAGTATGTGCTTTATAGTCAATATGTTTGTTCTAAAAACGTTTTGAATATTCTTATACCGGCATGGTAAATTTTTTTTAATTTTTTCAATGATTATTGAATTTAAGAAGGCGGTGTAGCCATACAACGTTTTTTATAAAGTTACTGAATACGTCAACTGCTTATTTCTGAAACCATCTAAATGAACCGTTCAGATTCGGAATAGGTATGCCTAGTAGAAATAAAAAAAACTAACCATATTCTAGATATACATTCGTTAAATAGTAAGTGATTTTTTTTATTTATAGCAGGGATATGGAGAAAAAAAATTTTTCTGGGATATGGAAAAATATTTTAAGCTTTATGATATCAAAACCATATAAGTTGATATACAAGTATAGATAGACCAGTTATAGCAAATTTAATTAAAATAATAAGATTTTTTCATCTTTATTAAGTCATAATATTTAACTTATGAGGAAAGTGAACTACCTAATTCGTATAATATATTCTGTTCAAATAATAGCATATAGTTGAGATGTAAAAATTTGAATAAAGCTGCAATAGCTATAATAGTATAGCCGAGAAGAAATTCGAGTGTGTAAATGTATGAAACAATATAGAAATATTAGAGTTGTGAACAGTTTTAGTCTGGAATACAATTTGAAGAATATCACGTAATACAACTAGAGAAATGAAGGTTCTATTTGTTTTTCTAAATAAAAGAAATATTAATTCTTTGGAAAGTTATGATAGTGTATAGTTGAGAAAAAAAATATACTGACACATCGCTAAACTCCGCACCTGTACTTATTTGATGAATATTTTAGTCCATTTTCGTAGGTTAACTTTGAAATATCATAACTTCAACAAGAATTAATTTTCTAATTTTGTTGTAATATTCTTTAAAATAAAACTGAATTCTCATGTCCATACTGAATTTGTCGAAATGTTACGATTTCCTATCGCGGCCTTATTAAGATTTTCATATCTAAATGAATATATAAAATAAAAAAATCTGTGATCCAAAGGAAACTGTAACTGCTTTGCGTACTATAGTTGCATAATGTATCGCTGGTCCTTATGAAAATGAACCCGTAAATTATAAGGCAGTGAAAAAAACACTTCTTATGAAAACGCCATGAAAAAAACACATCTCTATAAAATTTCAAAAACAAAAATATATTTCAGTAAACACCGTGAAAAGAATACATATTGGTAAATGCTGTGAAAAAAACACATATTGGTAAATGCTGTGAAAAAAAAACACGTCTTGGGAATATGCCGTGAAAAAAGTCTGCCTCATTGAATGTCCGAAAAAAAACATGTTTTAGTAAACACTGTAGTAAATACATTTTGGTAAACGCTTTCCCATAGCGTTTTCAGGTATAAGGTCTTTTGACGGCGATTACAGCAATAACCTTTTTTTTCTCAGCGTTTACCGAAATGTATTTTCTTTCATAGCATTTTACTGAGTGTGTTCTTTTTCACAGGGTTATACGGAAACGATTTTTTTTACGGCGATTTCTTAAGACTTTTTTCACACCATTTATTTACTAAGATATTTTTTTTCGCGGTATTTTAATAATATATTATGCACCTAGGGAGTAAAAGTAAAGAATGTACCAGATCGCATGTAAATTGTCACCCAAGCCGAAGGCGAGGGTGATAAACATGCGATCTGAGGCATTCTTTGTTTGCTCCTGTGGTGCATATACGATTTTTTTGCCTAACGAGATCAAAAGTTTTATGATCGGGCGCCGGGAGAAAATATTGATATTTTTGGCCGGCTAGGCAAAAAAACAATATTTTTTTTTTCACAGCATCCTAATGAACAATTTTATTTCATGGTTCTTTTGAAAAACGGTTTTCTTTATAGCTTTTTTTAAGGATTTTTTTTCATAAGCACCGTCGATATATTATTATGTCATAATTTCCAAAAATCTTATTACTTAAGTGCGAATACTTAGACGAGAATTTAGAGAAAGAAAATTGTGGCTTTCTTTATATTGTCATATGTCAAAAAATATATGCTAACGTTTTAGCGTAATCCGTAGGTAAGTTACAACAATAAACATGGCTCTTCCTCTTTATAATAGATAAATGGATCACAAAAAGAATCGTTTTAAAATATTCAATGTCAAAGTTCAGTAGTCAAAACATTACAGTAACGTACTATTTTCTTGATTATATATAATTCAAAAAAGAGCAATAGAAACCTTATTTTAGGGCATTAGTTATAGTTTCAGTTGTAAGCAATCAAAATATATCCAGATCTCAAATTTTTTGCAAAGGTAACTTATATAACAGTAGTTAAATTATGCGCTGACTTCAAAATTTTGTTGAAAATCAATCTATGAGATGGTAACTGTAAATCAGATTTAAATTATAGAAAAGTTTTGTAAACATCAGTAATATGGAAGCTTGTCTCATAAATTTTCTCCCATGTAAGGATACAACTATTCTCAGAGAAATCGAATAGCCATTATCTTAAAAAAATGAATGAATTCATCAGAAAAATAAATAAAACAGTCTTTATTCATAATAATAAATTTAAAACAATTTTTTTTATTTATATTCATTCAGTGTCAGATGTTTAACAATACATGTCTAAGTTCAGAGAATAACATATATATTCATATCTTGGTACGTTATCAGATTTTATAATTTTATGAAGTCTTGTAACTAGAACAACAATAACAATAATTTATCTTTTTCTTTTTAGTTTTTTATTGCTTTAACTACTTCTTATTTCATGAAGTCATATTTTCCCTTTTTATAGCTCATTATACTTGAAAGTAAACAGAAGAAACAATATTACTAAACATTTATTTACTTGCTATACAAATAACTAAATGACCAAAATTTATTTTCTTTAAAAAAAATCGTACCTCAATAGCTTAATTTAGTGAATTCTTGAAAAAATCGGTAATTGATAGCTTCTGTAGAAAATAAATATAACTTTTGATTATCACATTACTCATTTCAGACGTAATCTTACGAGTTAAAAATTTGTTAAAAATACGCATACAATATATAGTACACCCATTTTAATGGCTTTATATATCCATATGGATATCCATCCATAAATTTAAATAAATTATCATACAAATTGAACAGTATACATTCTTTATTATACTAACACAACTATTAACGTCAACATCATCGTAATTATAAATATAATATTTGAATCGATCCGTCAAATTAAACTTCTTCATCTTCAATATTTACACAATTATTAATTCAAAACGTATAATCTAGCTGAAAACTGGCAATAACAACGAAACCGCTCACATCACCCAAAAACTGATACTTTGTCTATACCAATCGCCTCGACAAAGTAACTCTCCGCGTGCTCTCACCCATAATATACCAGCACCAGCCCGCGTCACTCGTACTTGGCGCTGATTTTCCTCCTCTCGCCGCAGGCACACCACACAGCTGGCCGCACACACGCGGGCTTCAAAGCCCGAAGACGAGAAAAGAAAATCGCGCGCGGCGGCCTGTGCAGGCGCGCGAGCGAGCCAAGAGAACGCCGCAGACAGAGTGTGAGAGAGCGTGCACGCATCAGACAGTCGGGCTCGGGCCAAGGGACGCGGTGGACCATGCGCCAACTCCAGCGCAGTCACCACCACCAGCAGCACCACCACGTGACGCGTGTGCGCGGGCGCAGATAGATGGGCCGGTGCCGATTTTCCGCCGATCTCGTGGAGTAAGCGTGCGCGGAGAAAAAAGAAGCTTCTTGCCGGCGAGCGATTTGAGAGAGTGAAAGTTCCAGGAAATAAACGTCGCGAGCGGGTGTGCATGCTTCTTTGCTGTGCAGAAGTGCGCGAATATGTGCATCTGCTGGGAGAGGTAGCGACGATCGTCGTGTGAAGGGCTGGCGGTGAGCGTCTGCAGGTGTGTATGCTTTAGATACAATTGTGAATGAGAAGGTTGGAATGTTGGATTCTTGCGTTTTGGAGAATTATATGGCCATGTACTGACCAGGTACTGAGCATAATTCGTGCTGTTGTTATTGAAATTTTGTGAAGTTTATTTAAAATCAGCAGTTATGAGGCATTGACAGTAGTAATATAAAACATCTAATAGAAATCTTTTCAATTCAGTAATTTAGCGAAGCTGAAAATATAGTCTTAATACTCTTAATACTTTTCATTTAATCAATTGATATTATTCAATTCTCAAAGTCAAGAAAAAATGTTTCAAATATTCAAGGTCTAATAATAAATAGTATTTTAGAACTTGATTTTCTGTCAAATGAAACGGTAGTAGAAAAGCCGATGAAGTCAATTATAGCTTGTTACATTGTTATAAAATAATAAATTGGTAATTGTTTCTTTATGCTACATGTAACTATCGTTATATATAAAAAGAACGGATTTAATTTTGACGAAGTTCGAAAAAATTTTCTATTTTTAAATTTCTAAACTGATACATCTATTGAATAATCGTTTAGCAATTATGCGAAACGAGAATTATAAGAAAATTTGTTTTTAGTTTTATTTTTAATTTTTTTATTTCATTTTTGTTTATATTATTTTTTTGAATCTCTTATTAATTCATTCAAGATATATTAAACAATATGTTAATGAGATAATCATGAATTGAACACTGAGTGACAAAGAATTAATTCGGAAAACAAATTAAAATCCTACAAAATGTAAAGTATATTTTTATCGCAAGCAATAAAATTTCTGTCAATTCGTCGCGTAATTTTTCTCCTCTCTGTAGCTCTTTTCCGCGGGGCGAAAAACCTTTTAACATAGCAGACATTTGCGGGAAGCGCGTGTTGAAGCTGAAATACAAGCAGCGAAACTAAGTAACGGGGTCAATGCCTTCGCGAACATAAACGTCCGACACCAGTAAAAAAAGAAGGAAGGGGGATGATTGACGGACGAGGACGCGAATAAGAACACATGACATTTTTAACTTTTTAATACTCCATAACAAAAAGCTCCATTTTTTATGCCCCCCGGCCTAAATCGACCGCGCGCGCGCTTATAGCGAAAACATCATAAAGCCCATTATTCTAACGCAAGAAAGCCGTTCGAGAGCGAGCGGCGGCGGCGGCCGAACGAAAAAACAAAGATAACATCGTAGACCGACGCGAACGAGCGATGGGGGGGAAGAGTAAAGGAAAATCACTCGGCACTTTGATCCGGAAATATAAAGGGAGCGAAAAGAAAAGAGGCATCGGCGGAATTTTTAGCCACGCCGCGCGGCGCGAGCCATCAATCGCCGCGTCGCGAGAGAGGAGAGCGAGAGCAAAGTAATTTTTAAACGGACGTCGTCGTTATATATTTCTTCGTTTGCTTCTTTCCAGAGCGACGGAGGCGACTGTGTGCGAGTGTAGCGATTCGCGCGCCCTGGACTCGTCGATGACAGTGGCGCGATCGACGATCCCGATGTCCCGTTCATCATGACGTCCAATGCGATCAGGAACATACGCAGGAAGAAGAGCTCGCTCTGCGAGGTGAAGGTGGCTGTGATTGGTGCGCCAGCAGTTGGCAAAAGTGGTATGTATGTGTTTATTGGTTTACTATACTATCGCGTAATCATTGCGTCTGTGAACATAAGGTTGAAATGAAAAAGTATTGTCATGCGTGCAAGAATATATTATAGTAATACTTCGGATGTTACAGGTGATAATAGCTGGTCAATTTTAGAGTATTATATTTTTACTATAAAACAACATTATAGAGCTGCGAGTAAATTTAAAAAATAGCTAAGTAAATATTTGAACAATTACTGTATCTTATATAGACACTCATATTTTTATCTTATATAGCCTGGTAATTTTGAGCATACACTGCGATGTCTCCATATATCGTTGACCCTAAAACCTTAGAAAATGCGACCGCAGTTGGCAGAGACCTTGGTTTATGAGATTCGCACTTGCATCTCCCGGATTCATTGAATTCACGGTCGAAATGTGGTTCTAATCAAAGATCGACCGATACAGCCCGCTTTTCAATTCAAAGGTACTCCTTGGTCTCAATTTTCCTGACCTTTCTGTTCATTCCCCTCTCCAAATTCGATATTCTTCGTATCGGTAACAGATCTTTTTTGCGATAGGCAAACAATGACATTGCTTGCACTTCCAATGATTCCTGTACTACAATTCTAGGAAATTAGTTCTTGCACTTGAAAATATAATTATGTAAGAGCTGATTTAAATTTATCATTTTAATAACAAAAAGTGTAGGTCTACTTTTGCCAATCCGGAAATATCATCTCTTAAAACATTGAAGTGTATATATTCAACTAATTTCATTTGGTATGAAGAGTCATGTCGCACAACATTTAATTGATGCAATTAATTCACGTAAATAGCTTAGTTCGCACTTCGCAGCAAAAATGTCTAATTTCGAAGCATGAAATCTGAAATCACGCCAAGAACAAAAATCGTGTAAAGCTTAATTTTAAATGTATTATATTTTTTTTTTACCAAAAAATATAGCTCCAACTATTAAAGCTTTCAAACTGAAATAAATTTTTCCAACTTTCTATATTCAAATCAAATTTAAATACACTATAAATATATTCTCCATCGATTTTGCATAACTAATTCAGCATTAAAATAAGAAATACAACAACTTATCACGGAAAAACACCCCAAAACAGTATTATCAAGCAATCCGGATGAGCCAACCCATCAGAGCCAACTAACAAAGTCCCAAAGTATATAGGTACACGCGCGTATGTGTGTGCTTGCAAAACGCGATTTCGCGCTGAAAATGACGTCGACGAGAACGACGCGCTGCTTACGAGGCGCTCCTCTCCCTCTCTGTCTCGGAAGTGAGCGGAGAAATGAGCGTCGGCGGTTGCCCCTGAGCTAAGCCAACTCTCGCGCGCGTATTTTCGGTAATGGCACGTGTTTAAGGCACCCCCGCGCGGGATAAATAATTCCGTCACTTCTCTCCTCCTCTGCTATCCCCCGCGCTCGTATACCTCGCGCATTCTAAGTCGGAATCGCGCCCACCTCTTTCTTCCGCGTCTCTTATATTGCCTCGTTGTGATGTCGATACGTTCATTCACTTCGCCGTAATCTCAAAGATCTGTGGCGCGTGTATATCGCGATCTTCTCTATTAATAAAGTTTTCGTCCATTCGTGTAATGTTTGGTATAATTAAGCGCTGACCAACTGTTACCTACAATTTAGTATTCATTTATATATTACACGGTTTTATAAGAAAGCGGTATAAAAGTTAATCATAAATAAAAATTGCTTTATTACGTGGGTAAAAACAAGTACGCATAAACAGAAATTTCAGTAATGACTATCTTTTACCAATATAATATCCTTATAAAAGCTCTTCAACTATTCTTCCTAATCTTTACATTCGTCTCACAATCTTTCTTCAATTCACTCCATACTCAACAATCACGACTCCATAATCATCAAAACACTTTGAATCAAGCATAATCCCCGCACTATTCCTTACCCCGTCTCAACCTTTACCAACCGCAGCCCCATACACCTCGTCGCTCAATAAATTCCAATCCAGCATACTACACACTCACGTGTGTGCATATATTTTCCCGCGATCTCACTCACTCTTCTCGACCGATCGCTCCCGACAGCTGCATAGAGAAACCCAACTGCATAGATCTCGCATGCGTGCGCTCGCAGCACGTGGCTATTTATAAACGACGAGCGTGCTCTCCGCGAGTCAGAGTCACTATATACGCACTACCCGGTCTATACTCTCCGCGAGCTTGCAAGAGAGAAACGTTTTAAAATTTCCCGCGGAAACAATCGCGCGAAAAAGGCACGCAAGAGAGGGAGAGGTTGGCGCATTCCGACGTGTATAGAGTGAGAGCTTGGCAGACCGCCCGTGCGCGCCTGCGAGAGTCTTTTCAAAATTCCTTCTTCCTAAATAGAGACATTAAATTAGCGACTTTACACACACGCGCCCAGTGCGCACCGGAGTAATGAAAGTCACTCTTTAGCGGCCGTCTGAGTACCTGGGAACGCATTTTCAAGGACGTTTAAACGCTGGTAATTGATTTTGATTTTGGTCGATTTTTACGTTGGAGTGCAGAAATGAGAATTCGATATAATCCGATGTTGCTTTAGTTGCGTTATTGGAATTTCACTTGCGTTCTGTATCTCTTTTTATTTTTCCATTTCTTTTAGAAATACAATTTTTTATATATTCTAGAATGATGACGCGTGCGATTGAGAATGAAAACAATAATATCACAAAAATGTAGTTCCATTGATTTTTTACAAGAATTAAATGTTATTAAAGCTAAACATTTTTCCAACGAAAAGCTTGGATACGTTTATAAACGTATTGCTTCTATAGCTCTATGAATAAACATCATTTTTCTATAGCGAAACTATTTCGTCAATGAATGATGGTTCATTAAAATTTTTAATTGCGAGTTATACATCAATGAAATCGTATCTAATTGCTTAAAACAGAAATTTAATTTCGAAATAATGTATAACGTATTCAGCTCACTAAACTTTTTCTATAAAATTACACTGATTCGTCGAATGTTCCATTAACGATAAAACTTTTTTTCATTTTACATAGTAAAACCTTCTCATTAATTTATGTATTCATGTTTACTTATCAGCAACCTTTTTTCTAATATAGTTTTATTATTAGAGAACCGCACATTACGATAAATTGTACAACACCCATAAAAAGAGGCATCTGTATTCATCGACACCGATCGAATTCGCTATATATGTACCGCACTCCCGATCTTATCCGCGCAGCGCTAATTCATGCGCTGCGTGCGCTGGCAAAACGAAATATATAGAGATTCCCCCCTCTCGAAACGAGGTGGCACCTCGTATAGGTAATCGACATCGAGCCTGCCTGCTCGCGCGCGATTTCTCCTCACTCGAGCGGCTAGATAATGTATTTTCAGCGAAGACACGCCGCGCGCCGCGATAAGGCTCTATTTCCGGCTCCTTCCCTCTCTCTCTTCGGTCCGTTTTCCGATCTCTCGAAGCTCGCGTCCCGTCCCATTTTTCACCCGACGCCTATAGATCTCGCCTTGGATTTTACATTAACGCGCATTGGCGGAATATCGCGAGTTTTTTTTCACAGGGATATATAGGATATGCGACTATGAGTATATTTATTTTGTTTTCGCGTCTCTCGATAGGCGCACGCTCGGCGTCGCCTACTGTATAAGGCGCTCGGATAATTTATGTGATTCTTTTTCCGTTACAGCGTGCGCGGGTTAGTAAAGTATTGCGCGTTTTAATTTTAGACGAGCGATAGGTTTTTTTTTTCAATAAATTTCATGCTGGACGTTGTATCTGGTCGATATAGAGCGGCGATGGAGGCTATAGAGCGATTTTTTATTCGTATTTTCATACGGAGCTTAGCGAGATAAATTGTTCTTCATTTTTATTATTTTACTAATTTGTGTTTGACTTTTCTTGAACATTATTGGCTATTTTAATCTCCATTATACTAGAGAAAAATAACATTTTAATTGTACTATGTAAAGTTTTCTGAAACTTTTTTTATATAATTTTTTCGGTAGTAAACCAGATTTATAAATTTAAATTTATCCATTGTTGCAACCGCGGTAGAAATGTTAACTAGAAGCTAGCGATTTTTCAGTTAACTTTATGACTAAAAGCGAACATTGCTTGTTTTCCATAATAATTTATGTATAACCAATCCGAAATAAATCATAGCATTTACACTTCATAAAATATGTATTTTAAGTAATAAATGAACTTTTAGATGAATTTATATTATTTTTGCATTATGATTTTTGATCAACATCCTTCCATTTAAATGACACTTTAGCTACAATATATAGTTAATTTTTTACCAGGGAGTTAGTTACCGAATATAACTTCATAAATTAATAATAGATGGTCCACAGACGTGACTTTTCCTCTGTTTAGTCGAATTCGAGAATGATGCATAAAGTTAGAGATCGATAAAGCACTTGAATGTGGGGCAAACTGTGTTTCGAGCTTTTCAACTTAATATCCTGTTATTCTAAGAATATGTTGCACCGGCTCATGTCAGTCACGCGTCGATGCTTGAAATAGTGGAAGCGGATGTGTTTTTTTATTTCAAAATATTATTTGGGAAACAGTATTTCGCACTCGGCCTGAAGGTGGACCTAGAAAACGTTTATTGGTCTCCACTGCGCAAATATTTAGTCTGTAGTATATTTCAGAAATTGAATCATTCACGCGGTCACGAACGATGAAAGCACGCATTTCGATTTGGGAAATCGTTTGATGATGGATTTATGAATTTTATTATAGATCAATAAACATTCATTTTTTTCGTTTTCATAGCCTCTTGGCAATGCTACGTTTCAGTTTGAAAATTATATAAAATCGACATCAAGGTAGTTTTACGCGATCGGCAGCTACTATTTATATTGAATTCTGTTTAAGTAAACATGTAAGTAACGGCTGTTTAGTTTATGATATATTCAACAAAAAAGTGGCTCTACACCATAGCTGTATTTTGATGTTATTAGTGCAAAAAATGATATTTGATCAGTGCTTATAGTAGTTTTCTCAACAAGTACATGAAGTACGATTTTATCCCGATTTACATGTGTAAAGTGAGGGTCAATTCAGATACAACTATAATAATTGCCTTTTACAAGAAGAGTGCGGAACCTTTGGGTCACGTATTTAAAAAATGATTGAAAATTTCCCCTATTTTAAAAGATTTTAAGGGTGCTATTATAAATGATTTTTCTAACGTTATATTTGATTTTTCTTAACTTTTTGAAAAATTGATATTTTTAGACGAAAAACTGCTCAAAATAAAGCTTGTTATACCTACTTTTACAATTTTTGCAGCTCATTTTCGTAACGGAAATACTTGCAGAGTTACATACAATAAAAGAAACATAATTTTTTAACAAAATAACGCATTTTTAAGATGAAATGGCACATATCTCGAGTAAAAGGGCCTATGAGAATAAATCCTGGAAGCGATCTTTCAGTTTGGTACAAATCCATGACCCAATGATTACACATTCTTCTTGTTAGTATGATAATTTATTGTCTGTTTTGCAAGAAAATAAAATCTAAGAAATCGTTTTGCGTGTCCAAAATCTGAAAATGACTAAAATGATAATTATAAAAATGAAGAAAATTACGATAAAAAATGTATAAAAAAAAAGTATACAACATCGCCTTCTCCCCTATGGCGTAAATAAATATTCTTAATAGTTTTCAATAATTGAATATCAATTAAGTAGATCTTCCGTTCTGAAACCCCTTTTGACACAACGTATTTACAATTTTCTCTTTATAACACAAGATAACGTTTCACACCAAGCAATCAACACAGCCGTTAAACAAACACGTGAAAATTAATATAGAAAATGATTACACCAACATCCGCTAAAATATTCATCAACGCATTTCAGCCCGAGAACCAAACTTCCTCCTCTATATAATACCACCCAGCGACCAAAACACAATTACACAATATTCCTCTACACGTAATAACTCATATACCCACACACGCCATGACCGCCACCGCGCTATTGCGAGAATCCACAGAGGAAAAAAAAAAGAATCAACCATCGACCGCAGACTGTAGCGCGGAAGCGACAGACACACGCAGGCAATATCGGCGCTAGATCGGCATGCGTGCACTTACATATATACGCGCGCCCAATGTTTATGCGCGCCGCGAGGTTCCGCGGTGCGCGGGTTCCCCGCGGGGTAAAAATAGTGCGGTACACCGCGCGAGCGAGAGAGAGAGAGAGAGAGAAGCGGGTCACTAGGCTGCGCAAGACCCGTTTCGAATTTGCAATGTGCCTCCTCCTCCTCTCGGCGCCGCGCCCTTATTTTCCTCTTTATTTCCTGCCTGCCTGCCTCCGTCGTGCTCTCGTATTATATGTGCGAGGAGAGTTGACTTCGACGCCGATCGGTTTATTGTCGCGCTCGTTATGAGTGGAAACAGAGTCGCGACCGGCCGGTGTGCTGATGGTAGGCCGCGAGAGTAAAGTTTGCGGTTTGGGGTTTTGTACCTGACTTTTTGGAATGGAGTATTGTCTAGGATTTTTTTTTTAATAAGGTTTAAAAATTTGAATAAATTATAAAGTTTTTTATAATATATATATTAAAATCGGCACTTTGCATAGGGAGTGTGGAAAAATATCTAAAGATTCTACTGATAAAAAGAAATTATACAGATTTTTCATTTGAAACGGAAAAATATGATAATTAACCATACCTAAACCAATGCTAAAATTGTCAACTTTGGAATTGAATATCTCAATACATAGAATGCCTTGGTTACCGAGGTAGAAATTTTGGAAACAGATTTAAAAGTATTGCATTAATAACGACGGCAATTTTTTAATGCAGTTTTCGCTCGGTCTACCTTAAAATAATGTACTTAATTATTGAGCAGAAACCATGGTCCACCTTTTATATGCATAAAAGTATGATATACTTCCATTTTTTATGTATATTATACAGTAGATAAAATACACCCATACATCTCAAAATATATAACCAATACTAATGGATACAGGTTTATATAGAAAATTTACAATAATATCATTCTAAAATATATCGATATTAATTGACGTATAATGGGAGATCTGTTCACGCGGCGAATAAAAAAAGTTACATATATTTTTTTTTTTTTTATAAATTTACCTTAGCTCTTAACTATTCATTTATTTCACAAAAATAATGTTGTATCATTTAACTTGACTTTTTGGCAACTTATCAAATGCCTCTCATTAATTTGTACACATATAACGATCATCTTTTTATTTAGATAAAAAATTTTAAAACGACTTTCTTTTTGTTTCAGCCTTAATAGTTAGATTTATTACAAGACGCTACATCGGAGAATATGATCATCAACCAGGTGAGCAATTATACATATGTATATTTAATAGCTTTCAAAAAATCCTCATCCGGCTTGTTTAAAAAACAAAAGCTTTACGTTAAATTTCAATCCCTAAAATTGATTCGTAAAAATAATTTGCAATGCGACGCTTATATCCAAAAAAACAAAAACAATAATATTCTAAAATAATATTCAGAAAGATTTACGTCCGCGTATATAATAGGCATAAAACAGCACCGGGAGTTTCGTCAAGGTTTCGCGCGTATACGTCTCCCCACGACCGTCGACGACGGAGTGGCCGGGGGGGGCGACGATCAAGGTAGTCCAAGTCAAAATACGAGATACCTATGCTCGCACTTTTGAAAAACTGCCAGAGCGTCCCGGTCGAGTCCGTCGCACCTATGCCGCGTCCCTATATATCTCTTTCTCATTCTCTTTTCCTCTCTACGCGCGGTGGTAGCGATCTAAATTTATCGGAGACAGCCGATTTGACATTAGACGCGTCGTGGAGAAAATGAGCGTATATATATATATATATATATATACATATATTCCCGCTTGCGCGTGCACAGGCCGTTTCGATTTAGACTTTCCCCGCTAGCACGAGCGTTCGCACTTTCCCCAATTTGTCGTTCGCGAGAAAGGTTGTGAAGCCCGTGAAGGATGGTCACGAGAGTGTATGACCTCGAGAGATGTAGCGTATACGCGTGTGTGTATGTAACACTTGTTGTAATGTTTGTATGTGTGTGCTTTTCGTTGCAGAAATCAAGTACAAACACGAGGCTCTGGTGGATGGAGAGCCGATACTTTTCGAAATTTTAGATATTTGTCCAAAGGTAATTTTTACTTTGAAACTGTTAGAGATTACATATATGAACATTGTCTGTATTTTTCAGTGTTTTTTTTTACAAGTTCATTCTTTTTAAAATTTTAATATACGTTGTGATGTGATATAAACAATAAGAGTTGCTTGGTATATAAGATAAAATTCAAAGCAAATGTACTTTGCTATCATTATATGTTTCATGTAAAATATATTATTTTACAAAAATAATCTGATGAAAATACAATGTTTTAAATGCATCTGAAATCAGATTAAACGAATCATATCTAAATAATTCTATAATTTTTTTTTGTAAAATATATGTAATTTAAAGACTTAAGGTTATCACAAGGCTGTTCAAATAAGAATATACAATTTTATAATTCAACTGTAAATTTTATTATAAATTATACTTTATAATTACGAATCTATAGATCTATAGATTTATGTACAAAAGAAAATTGGTCTCCAAAGTAATTTGAAATTTACATCTTGAAAAAATTCACATTGTTTAAGAATTTATAAAGGTTTTATAAAAGTCTAGACTATTTGTTAATTACATTTATAAAAAACTAATGAATCTAACTATACTTATGTACACATGTAATATAGAACATTTGATTAACTATCTATTTTAATATTGAATTGATGTTTACTAATCTTTTATAAAAATTAAAAAAATAGAGTGAAGACGAGTTACCGTCGACAGAGACATTGCAATGGGCTGACGGGTTGCTTCTTGTATATTCAATAACCGACAGGAATTCCTTTAATTTTGTACGGAAGGCAAAAGAAGCGCTAGCAGTCGCTGATCCCGAAGCAGCTATGCCTCTTGCGCTTATTGGCAATAAAGCAGACATGATTCATTTGAGGCAAGTCAGCACCGAAGAAGGAGAGATTCTAGCTAAGGATTTCGAATGTCGGTTTAGTGAAGTTACTGCAGCTGAACAGGTTTGAATGAACATCAGTGATAATTTACTCTAATGTATCTTTTTAAATTTAGAAAAGAAATCATGTGAAAATGTACTTTCAGGTGGATCAAGTTGTAGAATCTTTTCTGGAATTGTCTCGTGAGGTTCTTGCAGCCAAGCGAAAAAATAAACAATCTTTACTCGACAGAATGCTTGGTAGCAAATCAACAAAAGTTTATTCCAGAGGGAAAAGCGATTCAGCATTGCCAAAAGATTAACATAATGATAATCTTAAGTAAAAATAAAAATGAAAGTATTAAAATAAATGTTGAAGTTTATCACATATAACCTCTATTTTTTGTACTTGCAATGAAAAATTGATCCAGCGGAAGTCTTTCTTGTTAATTAAAGTTTCTTAAAAATGAAATTTTAATTTTTTCATTAATACCCTAATCTTAACCTAATATATATGTACACATGAACAGTTCATTTGTTGTCATCATATGTTTCAAGAACATCAGCCAAATGTTCATTGTCCCTTGGTTTCTTCAGTTGTTTCCTCTTATTATTTGGCTTTTTCCTCTTCAGTGGTACACTCTTCTTTGGACCATGATCCTGCATCGATCTAATTCCTTGTTTCTCAAGATATTCATCAATCTTTGCATCATCCATAGCATCTACAGCTACAGCTCGCCAAAGCTTTTGGAATTCTTCGTCAACAGGAAAGTGAGCTGTTTTGTCATTATAAAAGACTATCTTTTTCTTATCTTGAGCTCTTGTAATATATAATAGTTCATTTTGAAGATGCTAAAATATATTAATAAATAATAATGAAACTAAGAAAATTATAAATAAAAAGTTAATAATGTACACAAAGGTTAACATTATTTTTAAATGCTACAATATAAAGTTGCTTTCCAATTCACCTTTAAATGTCTTTCAGAATGTGGAAGACTTTCTTGAATATCTTCTAATAAAATACCTCCTAATCCTTTGAGATCATGTTGTTTCAATAACCTCAACAGTGACTTTCTGTCCTTAATTTTGTACATGGATTTAAAAGTATATCTTCCATCTTGAGTTACTTCAATTTTAGGATTTTGTGGCAATGATTCCATTAAAAGCCATTGTTTATTCTGTAAGAAAAATATAACTAGATTAAATTATAATCATAAAATTAAACTATCTATTTTGAAAACAATATCACGAAAAATTTTATAATTTTTAAGTACTTGTCTTATAACTTGTAACATTGTCTGAAAATGTGTTAGAAATGAATTGAATTATATCATGCTTTTTGAAATTTATGAATCATTTCTCATTCACAATATATATTTAACATTTTATTATCCAATCTTATGAAAATAGAATATATTAACAACATACTAACCCTAGATCCTATATCAAGTTGGTTTGTTTCATCAAGAATATCATCAAGAGTTAGAGGGTGGTCCTCTCCGTCTTGATGTCTTGCTTTCATATGTTGCACTATCTTTGTCAAGATGCCGAATCGAACTTGTGAGCTACCTGACATAGTTTTGTAAGTATTGATGTCCAATTTTGGGCCAGAAGAAACCGACGATGGTTTTGATTTTTTCTTTGGTGGCTCATCTCGAGTAATTTCCTTTTCTGGCTCTCTTTTTTTCTTTTCCACACTAGAGAATACGTAAGAGTATTTATATTATATTAAACAATATATTTACAAAGTTAAAATTATCTTTTTAAAAAATCAGCTCATTTAGTCTAGGAATTTTAATAAATCTTATTTTATGATTTTAAAAGAGCATGATAAAGTCAATTTTCTTCGATAGAATCAAATGGATATCGTTTCTATTTATTAAAAATTTGCAATTGAATAATCTTTATTAAATTATTTTGTTATATTTACATAAAAAAAATTGAATTGGGAAAGTAAATTTATTTATAAAACATATAAGTACATGTATTATCCAAAGAAATAAAAACCTTTTTCCGATAAAGAGTTTACAAAATGTTAGATTTATTATCTTAAATATATTGAAAAAAAAATATTAGAAATACAAAATAATTCGTCTTGAATTGAGTGTAAGAACTGACGATATAAACTCTAGAAAATAGATTTCATAAATAGTAAAAGTTCTTTAACAAAACTATATTTATATGTATCATTGATACCAAATAGGATATTTCTTTTACACATTGTGCACGATTCCTTTGCATAAGCTAAATTCGTTATCACTGCAAGAGACATCAAAATTAAGGGAAGCACTACTTATAACATTGCTATTTTCAAAATTATACCATAAAATTTTGCGATTTCAGATAACCTTTTGAGGTTAGATGAGATAGTCTGAATTATATTGTTAACATACCTGGGAGTCGTGGCAGCTCTCTTCTTGAAGGCTTCATGTTCTCTAAGCAATGCTGGATCCATGATTGATTTATCAAAAAGTTCCTGTAAACCCTAAATTACACTATTTTCAATGAGCAAAACTAATCTACAGTGATGCACTCGTTGACATCACACGACACACACAGACCAGCTGTGCATTGCTCACTGACTCTGTGACTCTTCTTTTGCGGTTAGTGGCGCCAGATGTCTGTACGGCCATCAACAAGCGGGGGCATGCTGCGCCTGCGCATGCGAAATGCAAAGGCGGGAGATATGAAATTGTGAACTTCGCAGACCGGATCGCCTTCTACCTGCAACATAAAAAAAAAGCGGAAGGGAAGCAACCCCTGCGTCTTCTCTTGCCACCTTTCCGTTTAGTGTAATAGTGTGCGTGCTGGGCAGTGGTCGCGCAGGCGCCTTGGCGACCGATAAGTATATATGCTGAATTGAATATGCAGCACATCAGGAGCACAATTCACAAACAGTCAGAATGGGAAAGGTTTCGGAGCTTGCCTCGTGGTGCCATCTGTGTGAGTAAAGAAAACGACGAGAATAAACCTACTGTGCATTTAAAATATTTATCTACGTTGTTATTTAATGAGACTGGTAATGTTTACGTTAATTACGTCAAATTTATTTATTTTTTGATAAGAAAAAATATAAAATTTTAAATTTATGTATTAAAAATAGAAAATATTATCATTATTTAATAATTAAAGATTCGAACGTATTTGAAAAAATAATTCTTCAAAACTAGCAAAATTCTAAAAATACAGATTCCAAAACATATTACTAAAACCATCACTATATGTAAATACTATTCGTATTTTTTTTTTTTTTTTTTTTTTGAGTAATTTTATTAATATTTGCAAAAGATACAAACATTCTAAAATTATGTCGGTATTCACATTACCTTAATAAGAGAGATATAATTTTTCAACTAAAAGAAACTTTTATAATAAATATTTAAGATTATTACATTAAAAATAACACATATTTAGGATAAAGTTTATTTTATTTGCTTGCATTCAATTCAAAGTTTTTGTTTTAAAATTATTTTGCTATAATTCTTCAAACAAAAGTAATAATATTATCTACAATAATGAGGGGCCGTAAAAAAGGGGACATAACGCGATTTCGCTGGAAAAGTATTGTCCAGCGAAATGAATTTGATTTTTTAGCAAATCTCACGTTTTAAGGTAGAAAAGTGTAGATCATTGAATTGCGATTTTTTTCAGATTTATCTCGTTGGACATATACTTGTGCAGCGGAATCGCATTATGCCCTCTTTCTCTTACCGGCCCCATTGTATAATAAAATTTAATAAATGTATCAATCATAATTCTATGGTAAATCATAAAATAATTCTAATATTAGCATACAGACACTAAAAACAATTATTAATTATTTCATTTACTTTACTTTGCTGTGGCTGGCAAGGCAGATTATACAATTACTTTATATCACGTGATACGCGACGCAGAAATATCAATACCAATCCCAATCAATAATTTAAATGTAAAAAGTCACTGTCAATAACATGCGTCCTTCACAATAACGACAAAAAGCAAACTTTAGTGTCTGGTTCATTAAATATATATGCGGATGCACACGTGCACTTACTCGTGTAAGTATTTGATTCATTCTCTCTGTTTCTTCCTCCTGTCAGGAGTTTGTTTCATATTAAATATTTCCATCACATGTGCTTTTGTATTCATTATTGCAGATAAACGTGCTCAAAGGAATCTACTTGTTCATTCATTCATATTATTCGATTAAGTTTATGAATATGTTCCTCTCTGACTTTTATTCCTTATTTATCTTTGAATTGAGTTTCATAACCTAACGTTTCACATAAACGTTAGGCAAAGTAATAAATTATCGTTAATAGTTAATTTTATGAAAGATTTGAGAAGAAAACTTTTACTCAAGTATATATAGCTTGAAGATGTTCGTCATGCGTTTTATGAATTAAATGATTGCTTTCTGATTCTATTTAAAAACACAATGTATTCGTTCATTAGTAAACTTTTTTTCATAAACATTAATAATCTTTTCAAAAACACGGCCTTTTTAATACGTTTATCCTATTTATCCTGGATACATTATATAGAGAATCACTGTTGTGATATCTATAAGCTCGCTGCATGCTAAGTTTTTTGAAAAAGGAAAACAGCAGGAGTGAGAACTGCCTGAGGTTTTACATTTTTCATGTGGATTTCTGATGTTTACAAGCGTCGCAGTTTCGCCAGTTTCTTTCTCGACTTCCTCCCAATGTCGTGTCGCACAAAGCGACATAAAAGTAGCAAAGCGCGGGGGTTTAAAAGGCCAGATAATCCTCAACTTTTCCCCAGTAACCCTTTTCATTTACATGTACTCTTTTTCATTATTATTCTTATACATACTTTTACTATCCTCTTTTGTAGGAGTCACTGTCATTTGTCCTTCTATGATTTCCATATGTGTCGTGAATTTCGATTGGTTTATTTATTGAAAACAAATAATTCATAAAATCAGTTTTAATTTATTTCTGGTATATAAGGTAACTTGGGGTAATTCGGCCACCTTAAGCGGAATATTTTCTTTCTGCTTCTGTAAATGCGTTGGGACAAAATTAAAAAAAAAGACTTCAAGTATATACTAAATATACTACTAAGAAAAAATTAGGAACATCCCAAATGTGATATTCGCTTTGCTGAGTGCAAAAGTGTAAAATGCGCGTTTTGGCCAAATTAGCTGACACGTTACCTAATTCGGATAATAATTTCATACCTTCTCATATTTATTGGATCAAATCTTCTTTACAGATTGGCTGAATTAAGTGAATTATAGGCGTATAAAATGTATAAAATACAAAAAAAAAAATTATTTTTAATATTACTTCCATACTAATTTCAAGGAAAAAGCCTCATGTTTCTGCCCGTATTACTTTCAATTTGGTTCTTTTAGCTTATATTTCGACTATTAACGAAATACTTGTTTTTTTTTTTTTTACTTTATAAGATGCCCAACTCGTTGAAATTTGATAATAGAAACTAGCATAACAATGTAGTGATTATTTTTAAACAAGTAAAAACTATACAAAGCGTATATTTTTCATATTTGGAAGCTGGCAACATCGGTTATTTAAGCTTTCGGATAAGTGAAGACAGCGAACTAGAAAAATGGCCGAGTTACCTTATATTAAATATATAGTAATGTTCAATTTTTATTTAAATATTAAGAGAACCTAACAAATTATAAAATGTCCTTTTTTACATTGACGTCATAAACATTCAAATCCAGAACAAACAATATATTTAATAAATCTCATTAAATAAGCAAACTGAATAAATGTCCCAGGAATTGCAACGGTAAAAAAAGTCGCAGTCACATTAATATATCATAATCAAATTGAAGGTAGAAAATGTATAATTACACTGTCACCTCAACGTAGCTTGAAAAATACAAACTAGCCTTGAATAAAGTAAATTTAAAATCCAGAAATAAGATTTATTCTTTCAAAGTCACTCGTCTCACGTATCTCTTAAACGCACTCAGAAGAACAGGACTTGAATCGGAATAAAAAATTAATAGACTAATTTCGAAATGCTATAAGAAAATGAATACACGTTAAAAACTTCTTTATAGCATAATGTATCTATAGTTATATAATTGGATTTATAATTTTAGTATCTTCATTAATATATAAAGTGGATAAAAAGTTTTATTATGTTTCTTTTCTTTATCCAATATGAACACTTGTTACGTTCAAACACTCATGTGCTGGCTAAAAATACCTTCTACATATACAATGTCACTTTATTTTCCTCTAGTTATTACTTTTTACAAGGCTTTTTTTCTAGAAGTAATAATAGATATCAAGTAAAATATTGTCATTAAACTTAATAAATTTAAAACTAGGCCAACTTTTTTAAAATGTGTTCTTTGTAATATTATCTTCAAAAAGGTCGAAACAAATTTTTCATAAAGTCGATAAGCTGTGTTGATAGACCGAGCATTTGTTCCCTTTTTTAATATGTATATTTTCGCATTAGCTTCTGCCTTCTCAAAAGTCATACAAGAATTGTATCAAGCTGACTAATAAAGCTAAAACGCTACTTGGTACGAAAAATCATTCTTCAAAACCAAACAACCACACAACAAGGAACGTATTCAACAAATCGAGCCAATGACAGTGCTGAATCAGAACACTTAACCATACCGCAAAGCTGTCTAATAAGCGACGTCTTTTCGGCTGCAGCCGCCTCTCCTCATTCGATTACGCGACAGCTCATCCTCGCGTACTCTCCCTCTTCTGACGATCGCGCTTCATCTTCGCGACGCGATTATCCGCGCGCGCACATCGCTTCTCACGCGCATCCGGATTCTCTCTCTCTCTCACTCACTCCCCCGTTTTCTCTCCACCACCGCGAGAGTTAACTATCTTCCGGCGGCGCGCGCCCGCGGCCTTCGCCGCCTCATCCTCGCGCCCGCGCGCGCGTTTAAAGTTTCAATCGGGATCTGCATAATTTATATTATGCAAAGTCGCGCAAAAGTTGCGTAGCGCTCGCCCGCCTGCCCGGCGTACATATATATATATATATATATATATATATATATATATATATATATATGTATGTATAACGTGTAAGCAGAACGCGAGGGCGCGGATATGACATCGGCGCGACCGTTGTACGACTTTGAGGCAACTTTTAAGGGTCGCGCTTTAGTAGTTATGTGTGTGTGCGTGTGTATATATACGTACACGGCGATCGGAATTACCAAGTTCGCGCGCGCGGCGCTTCTTCGGTGTATAATACGGAGATCCGGGGCCCCGGCGTACCTGCGCGGCTTGCTTAATGTTGAAATTGAGTTAACGGATTTTATGATTCCCCCCCCCCCCCCCCATTTAAGTTATCTTCATCGGGGGTTTAAGTACGATGTTCACGATTCCTTGCAGAGAAATTGTTAATTTGCGGGTAATTATTTTTCGGTGTGTGTATAGAGTTTATTTTTCAACGGTTGTCGGAGAAATTTGCTTTTGGGTGGATCGCAAATACGCAAGATTAATTCGTTGAATTAAAAAGTATTTTTTTCACATTTCATATTTTTTTTAGTCGGATTAATCCTTATTTTTGTGTGCAAATGTCATTCGACAAATGTCGTTCAGTCTGACTGTCATATCCAGTTTGAATTTAAAAATGATTTTTTTGACAAATATTTATTATTTATGGAATGAAGAGAATTCCGATAGAAGATTCAAAGTTTCATTAATTTAAAAAGATGTTTGTATTTGTGGAAATTCATTTTTTTTTTATAAACTAAAACTATAAAATAAAATTGCTAAAACATTTATAGAGTAGAGTTTCGGTACAGGTCTTCATGATTTTTTCAAACATAAAATTTGATTTGGACTAAATTTTCTAATATTAAATTAAAAAAAAAAACCAAACCTGATCGGAGTCATGTCAATTGTATATACAATACAACAATGAAAATAAATCGTCATTTGAAAAATCTTGTAACTGTTTGATATAATTATTAAAGTATTTTAATATTGAAAGACTATATTCAAAAATACTTTAATATCGGTTAAGGAAAAAATAAAAATTATTTTATTTGTCGTGAACAGTTACCACATGTCCTATCTGCAATAGACTGTCATTCGTGGGTAACCATTGGAAGGCCAGTATCAAAATCCAGCATTATTTTATTTCAAATTGTATTGGGCTACGAGAAGCTCTTTTATAAACCTCTGACATGTGCATTTACTCTTCGTACTTTAAACGTCATTTGGAAAAAGTTGAAAAATACCACCTGTAAAAAAATAAAATAAAATTATTATTATTTAATTTCTAACTTCTTAGGATAAAATATCGAAGGATAAATATGTTTTAGAAAATCGTATTTTACATCTGACCACAGCTGTCCAATTTCGCCACATATTGCCAGAAACAGAAAAAGGTTTCGGGGTCGGGATTACTATGAAAGCCGGTACTATATTACATTTTTGTATCCAATTAACTCTGGTAATCAAACAGTTTTCGAAGAATCTCGCCATTATATAAAAGAATTATATCACTTAGAAAATTATTATTGTAGAAAGATTACGTGCATATAAATCACAATATAAGCAAATCAGCACTATTCAATCTTAATGTTAAATTGCATTTCAGGACTGCAAAATGCGCAGCCAGTCGTCCGTCAAATTGGTAAAGCACATAATCTGTGCTATATTAAGCAAAGAACGAGCTCAAGAACAAGCATAAGCACAAACAGCCAGATCGAGGGCGAGATACTCTTTGGAGAAAATGGAAGCAGAGTACACACCGCTGAGATGAAAACTAATAGAGGAAGCCCCGCTGAAGTTGAACAATTGTACAAATATCCTGTGGATGTAAAGCAGGTTACTGAGAAGAAAAGCCTTTGAAGAATTACTCCTGACAATGAAATTTTAATCTTTCTCGTAGTTTTTAAGTCATGCGTACCATTCATTCCTGATATCAATATCAATAGTAGTCATTTATGGAATTGTAAATTAAGTTAAGGGAATTTCAACGATTGCAAATTCACAGTATAATTTTGATCGAACAAATAAATTCTTCATGCGATAAAAAGTAAAAATAAATCGTGTATGTTTATTTGCAAATTTTACGTATATAAAATGGTTATAAAACCTACATAAATATGTCTCCATAAAATCATCCGTTTGCACGAGACAGCCACTCAATTAATGTATTTAGTCCATCCCTGGTGGAAATCCAAAACATTTTATAACTAATAACTGACTATTTATTTTAGAGTTGGCCATAAAGTAGGAATTTCTTCTGTCCAGTTTATAGCTC
>JAPYZO010000067.1:18711-118376 GCA_030522905.1 Torymus flavipes | reverse complement strand
ACACACACACACACACACACACACACACACACACACACACACACACACACACACACACACACACACACACACACACACACACACACACACACACTGCACTCCGATTAATATATAAACGTCTCGAAAGTCAAACCGACGACCGGCAATCAGAAACCACATACACATACACACACTTTCCCTGGCGGAATAGAACCGTGCCGCACACTACGCCATTATAGTAGGACAGGAAAACTCCCGCGGCGGATCCTCAACATCTCATTCTCTTCCTGCGCATAACCTATCCCCCGGACCACCGTGCTATATATCCCCTCTTACGCACACACACACATGTATCGACCGCGACCTTGGCTCTACGTATATATATATATATATATATATATATAAAGTCTCGATCGACCGGTACAGTGATAAATTCCAGACTGCACACGGCTAGAGAGGTCCGAATAAGGGAATCCCTCTCCTCTCTCAAGTATACGGCTACCGCTGCAGCGAGAGCGCGCATGTGTGACCGATGAACTCGAGTTCAGCGAACCCAACAGCAGCAGCAGCAGCAGCAGCAGCTTCTCCTGCGCGGCGGCGTCGCGAGCTTAATCGAGGTCCGGTCATAACTCGAGGATGCCCGTTCTGGATTATTATGCAGGTGCGGCCATCTGGGTCGCACACGTCAACGCCGCGGCATTGTCCTCGGTCGCGGCAAAGTTTTCGCATTCCGCCGATAAGATACGTGTGTGTCTGTGTATATATAGTGAGACATACAATGCGAGAAGCCCTTGGAACCTAATCCATTCGTCGTGGAGCGCGATATTTCGATCTGGTATACGTGCGAGGGCGGCGCAGAGAGTAAATCACGCGAAACTCGATACTTTTATATACGGGCCAAGGCAGACCGGCGGGCGTTTTTTACGGGAAAGTATAGCGAGAGAGGTACACTATGGATGCGACGTTGTTTCGAGTCAGGGGAATTAATTTTGTACGAGGCAGCTAGATAAGCGGGTAAGTGATAATGCATTATAGATTGTGTCGTAAGTCCAGAGCGAAGCGACATAGTGCATTGAGGTAGTATAACGTTATGGAGACAAGAGATATTATATGATTAAGTTGTACACGGCATGGATATCTCTATGAAACACTATACCAATTCGCGCCTAAGAAAAATCCTTCGCAGTAGCGTAACCTTGTATAATATATCACACCTCATCCACTATACGCTAATCGCGCAACATAGCTGTATAACACGGCTCATGCTCGCGTTTTCCTTATTAACGGCCCCCCGACTTGCGAAACTTCACGCTCAAGCAAGTACTTAGCTTAGCTTTTCCCCCCTCTCTCACTCTCTATGATTCACGGTCTCGCGTATAGTTTCACACATTACTACGTGTGGCGGGAAAAAGTTGTGAACAGTGTGTGTTCATTTTTGGAGGTAATATAATGTTTTACTCGCTCGTGTCTCTGATGTTTACTTTACATACGTGCGCGTCTTGGTATATATACGGCGTGTAAGTTAATCCTGGTTATATCGGAGTGAAATTACCTGTCGGATATATGGACGATGATAAAAAGGGATTAAATCGGATTACGCGTCGAGCTGCGTATGTACGTATAGTATATATAATAAGCTTCTTGAAAAAGTTTGTTTTTTTTCCTCGAGCGTGAATTATTCGGACTTTCTAATATTATAGAAACGCGTGTCGAGCCGCGCATTATTACGTAAAAACCTATAATCCTTCTAGGAACACGTACCAAAGTTTAATTAAAATCCCGTACTATTAAAGATTTCAAGTGTATAGCGCGCGAGAGAGGCAGTTTATTACGCGTATATACGCAGAACCGATAAAACATTATAGCCGCGACCCGAAGTTCGGAGAACCGATTGCTCACGCAGCCTCGTTATTTTCCTATAGTATACACACATAAGCGCAAAAAACTTGCAATTCAAAATATATATTCACGTCCGAACGACCGCGGGGGTGTGGACGTAGTATAGTACACACAGACAGTACATTCGCGAGTCGTTGTGAATGAAGGATGCACACACAAAGCCCTTCGCGCGAGTTGCTGCCGCGGTGGGCGAACCAGTTTCCCTTCGGCGCGCCCGTAGGCGGGCGAAGAAGAAGGAGTGTCGACTTCGGAATGCGGCGCGTAGTCTTTCGACGCGTAATTTGGGAACCCTTATTATTGTTATTATTATTTCGGTTGATGCTTTTTCTTGGAGAGAGCAGTTGCTCCCACGCGTTGGCGCAGGCGCTGAACAGCCAATCGTAAAAGCTCGCTGCACCGAGAAGAAGAAATCGAATTGCAATCGTGGCGGCGGCCATAAAACGCTTCCTGCGAGTTGCGCGATGCGGTTTGTGTATAACCGCGGGACTGTGATGATTTACGGTCATTGCAAGAGGATGTGTTCGACAGTCGATTCTTTCTTTTAATGAAGGGGGAAAAGTCGGTGGGAAAAGCGGAGGTGAAAGTCGTATTATGGGTAATGAAAATGCGCCGCGACGATAATAAAGCGGTGCTGGTAAACGCGAAGATAAAAATTTTCGGCAAATAAATAACGATCGGTTAATAAAGTACACACGTCGGCGATGTGGGGTAATAAGATGTGAGATTAGTCGAACGTAAGCGACATGTAACCTAAAGCACAACTTTATGAATGTATATAAGTGTAAGATCTTATATAAAGATTTCAAGATTAAATACCGTAATAAATATAATAATACACTGCGCGTGTACTTTAAAAACCATAAAGTGGTTTGAATATAAACGACGGTCGTGTTTAAAGCTACTGAAAATAGATCCTTCTACTCTCTAAATGTAAAGTAGTGAAAAAATCACTCTTCTGTAGTGATAAGTAGGCCACTTCTGAAATAGTGAATGTGTACTCCGAAATAGTGGGCATTCATTAGTTCAGTATAGTGTATATTAATTTTTTTAAATACCAAAATATCGTTATTTGAAAAAGTTAGTATACACTACTGAAATAGTGAATGCCCACTCACATTCACAATTTCAGAAGTAACCTACTTATCACTACGGAATAGTGATTTTTTCACTACTTTACATTTAGAGAGTACACGCTTATCTAGATCAAAAAGTACAACCGAAATTTCCAATTTCCTACAACGCAATTTTTTACAGCGGAACAGGTTACTCCGCGCGTTTAATAAAGACAATTTTTACGAGCGGCGCTCGAGTTACACTATAATACGTTAGTATATATAAGAAGACGCGGTTGTTTATCACACGTGGCCTCGCCGTAACTTCGCCGAGGGATCGAAGCGGATTGAAACGTTCACTGTGCTCTTTTGCCTTAGTATACACACACGACCGCTTCGAATAACTTTATCATACATGTATTCGCTTTACGACGAGGAATTATCGCGATAAAAGCATTTTTTTTTCTTTTCTTATCGTTATAAACGCGCACAGGTCGCGGACAATAAAGGCCCGCTTAATGGGTAAGAAAGACAAATAGAGGCTTATATGCGCAATTTTAACGGTTCCTCTGGCGCAATTTCGCGTGTATGCGCGCAGGCTAACAGTAACTGGAAAACAACCTAATAAAACGTAATACCGCGAGAGCGCGTGTATAATAATCGCCTGCGGGCGTTTAAACTTTATGGAAACAATTTTTCGGCGCATAAACAGCGACGGCATTATCGGTTATTAAGCAAAGTAAAATCCGCGCTGCGAGAGTTTGTTTATCCATCAACGGGTGTCTTTGCATTGCAAATTTCTTTATATTTCTCTTGCAGATTGAAAAAACTAAACGCCATTTTTGCGTGTATAAAACTATATTAAAAATTTCTCGAAGAAAATATATAACTCCCGCGCGCACTCCTCCATCATCCATACAGCATATAAACTCGCGAAATCCCGTCACGATTATGCATGCACGCGTGCGCTTCGCTCTCCCGCGCGTACATATAGCCGAAGAAACGCAGCGCTTGTTAATGCAAATTACGGGGGCGCACCGCCGCCGCGGCATATAACGGCGAAGATTGCGCAACGGCGGCGGCACATTGGACCGGCTCCAGAGCTCTCTCTCTCTCTCTCTCTCTCTCTCTCGCGAAAATTGCCGCGGCAAAAGGTTTTTCTTGATTTTGTTTCGACGCCGCGGCAGTAGTGGCTTTAAATTCCGTCCTGGCTCCGGCCAATTTATGTCGGACGAGGATAGAGCCGTGTGTGTGGGTAATGGTGACGCATCGGCGGTGCGAGCAAGAGCCGCGTTTTGTTTATACGTCTAGGGCGGGGCTGTAAATCACAGAGGTTATGTGGACGCGTGCCATTGAACTTGCCGCGCCGTGTATATGGGTATTCGGCAGAATTTGTGCAGGGATGCAGGGTGTAGGTTTAGTGGGAGATGCGCGTCTTGGAAAGTGCACAATTTGTATCTTAAAGATTCGGTGGTTTAATCTCTATGTTTATAACGGCGATATAATAATTTGAATTTCATGATAAGAATACCGAAAAAGAAAAAATCTTTACTATGTTAACGAACAAACGTTTGGACATGGACAAATGAATGTTTATTTATAGTTAGATAAATTCATTAACATAATTCATTTGTTCATTATGCAAACGTCCGTTCGTTAACAGTTAAGATTTTCTTTTCTCTTCATGTTTGTTCTTACCAAAATCCCTCTACGGCCATTTCTTTCGAAATCCGCACGTACCACCGCACCGCATACACTGTAAACAAAAAAATTATCCCATATTACGCTGCCAAAAAAGTACACCTACCTCTGCACGAAGCGTCTACAGTATATACACCACGTACTACCGCGCGGGACGTTATTACGCGCAATTGCCCAGCGCAGAGCTTTGGCAGCGCGCAACTCTTACACTCGAAAACACGGGAGTCGTCGTCGTCGTCGTCGAAGTAATTTAAAAGTCGTAAGGGAATCGCTTTTAACGACTTCTTCTCCTTTTTTGGGCTTATTATTGCCAATTAAACATGTAGCTGTTTTTTCCCGACAGAGGGAGCGATTCGATAGCTGAATATATATAGTATAGACTCGTTAGGTGACTATATAGTGCAGCTGACGGTGTTTTCGAGGCGTGAGAGAATTACCGTGATTGGTATTTTCGAGCGACACGACGGGAATAATCTAATAAAGCGCGCGCGCGGCGCGAATGTTTGCGTTCTCAATTTCTTTATGGGGATTGGAATGGCTATTTTTCGTATATATAGCTGTGCATAGGCACAAAGTGGTGCTTAAACCAGTTTCCGCTTATACGTCGTTCGTTTTATATATGTGTGTGCTTTTCGTACGAATTGTTCCCGTGAAATTATAGTATAACGAAACCATATTATCAATCATAACATTTACTATTCGCACTTTCCATTAAAAAAGCAAATCACCTAACCATGAAAGTATCACTCTCAATGAAGTTTCCTCTAAAAACTGACGACAAATTCCCGCGTAAATACTCACACGCCATTCCCCTTTCGTAACCGACATTTCCCGCGATCCAATATCAACCTTCTCTCCTATTCACTTCGTTCCCTTGCGCGGAACTCGAAAAAGCTCTCAACTCGCTTCCAAATCACCGGCGTTTATCGGGAAAAACGAGAGCCGTGGCAAAGATTAACGACACTACCTTTACGTACATTTTTCGCACGCGGCACTGTTTCGAGCGCGCGCGATTCGTCTTCGACGGAAGTAGCGGGAGCAGCGGGATTATCGCGCGATTGGCTTAGCTCCAGGCGCCGTAAGCGCGGGCCAAAAATTCGCGCCACTTCCTGCGCGCGAGCGCAAGAAAAAAATTAGGCGTAGTGTGATAGGTATGGGAAATGTCGTTGACATCAGTGTCTTCGGTTCTTATCGTGCAGCGTTTGTTCATTGATATAGAGAACGCGGCGAGTTTTTCTTTAAGTATCCCGCGTACGTTGGGGATTATATACTGGGCATATATTTGTATAGACATTTGACGCGATAAGACGCGCAACGAATCAATAATAAACTGATAGGGCACGTAATTTATTGCACGCCGCGTGATAACACTATCGAATTTCAATTATGATATACTCTCCCACACCCACGCCCGCTTTTTATTATTTACAACCTATAATAAAATTTATAAATAAGCCAGAGCTCTCGTGCACATATCTTAAATTTCGACTTTTTGCGAAATAGAGTCGGTATACACGGTAATAGCCGCGGTAACGGTTTCCGGTATACTATACGTGGGGCAACAAAGGACAGCGCGCGGGCTGTGAGTAGTGACGAGAGAAGAATCGAGGTGGAAAAAAGCGCTGACCGCGTCAGGAAGCCGGCGGAGCATCCGGACGCGACGTGTTTCGACAATTGTGTGTGAGGTCCTTTCGCTTTTTTGCTGGGAAAAAAGGAATTGCCTGAATGCCTCGGACAAAGTATGTTATACGGAGAAAGAGAGATTAGGCCGGATACAGTACGTTGAGTGATGTAATATATATATATATATAAGTATGAGTGTTGGTAGTAAAATTGTATATAGTTGAGGGAACAATTCTTTTGTTTTGTATATAGTTTTTGAAAAGTTTCTATTATATACACTGTATTATTATTATGTTATTAAAGTATAAATCACGGAAGCACCTGTAAAAGAACAATCAAAGAGACCGCTTCGTCACTTAAAACCAAAGACAAAGCGCACACTTGCCTTACAGATACAAACGCCAATTAATCTACCAAAGCGTCCTTCATTAATTCACCAAACCCACTGTTCCCAACCCTAAACTCACTCCATCCAAGCCACACAGCAGCCAGTACACACAGGAGTCAACGCACGCGTGGCGTAAAAAGAGCCGCCACCGCCGCCACGTTGCAGAGTGTGCAGCACACTCGAAGCTAATCGCCCGTCTAGACGAGTGTGTGCTGCGCGCGCGCGTCTCTATCCGCTGTTTTTTCTCTCTCCCTCGTTCTCTCTCTCTCTCTCTGCTCAATGTCAGTGTCGGCCCGTATATGTACAACATATATATAATGCGCCGCGCACGCGCGGAAGCTTATCGCGCAATTTAAAACACACGCGCGCTCGCTCGCAAGCGAGTGGTTATCTATGGTAATTAGCTCGTGTGCGCGAGTGCGAGTGGTTTTTTTTTTCAAAGGAGTGTGTGCAGGCTGCTGTTGGTATACTGGGGGAGCTGGAAATTGAAATGGTATATATAAGTGGTAGAGGTTTAGTGTAAGGTTATGGGGTTTCTGATTTCGCGAGGTGGGGGAGTATAGCTTAGTTTTTTTTCCTTATAAAGTATAATATTTCCGGGAGAGGGCTTAAAAGAAAGTTATTCTTTATCACTGCGTTTATCTTCAATCATACTTTACCTTCACACTGAAAAAAAAAGAAACTCACCCTCTCAACTGCATCGCTCTATTTTCGCCCACTCGCAGTTCCAACAAACCGCAACGCCCCGTACGTACGTACCACCCGAAAACTCTCTCCTCACATAAATACCCACGCCGCCGCCTCGTCGTAAAGCTACTCCTTCACGCCGCCGTACACACACACACACACACATATAACGCTGGCCTATTCCCGGCGCACAGTATATAGCTGACCCTGCAAAGGGCTAAAATTGGCTTTCAAGAGCGCGCGCCACCGCCGGTCCCGTTCGAATTGCCGGCCGCAATTACGGTGTCGCGCGCGCGCACCGGAGTGCGGAGTGTATTTTGGGAGCGCGAAACTTTTTCGGGGACTGGTGCCGAGCAGCGGCACGTTTCGCCGGCAGTTTGTATATAATAGGTTAAACAATGTGTGGGTTGAGTTTTGGGAAAATGATGTTGATGCACGTGGTTGAATGGAAATTTGTTTGAAGGTTTAATTGCGAGAACGTGTTGAATGGAGAAAGCGAATATGTATAAAATTGTTATATGAATGGTTGGGAAAGAATTGTTGAACGTTACGTAAATTATGCAGGATTCCGTATAAAGTATATATATATATTGATGTAATATTAATCAAGCCAGTGACATAATCGCAAATAATTATAAACATCCAACAAATATAACGTGAAAGTGTATGTACAGCGAGTGACGCAATTATTCACATCGAAAACTTTTCCAACACTTCATACTCTCTCTCTATTCTTCCCCTTCGAAAATCAACTTCCCCTCGCAGACTATCAGCACAAATCCTATTCCTTAAAAGCCCAACTCCCCGCGCACAAACTTCCTCACGAATCCGAAGCAGCGTCGTGGAGTCGTAAAAGTAACGCGCTCGGACACGTCTGATTTCCTTAAGTGCTCTCGCCCGCCGGAACGAGAGGGAGATATAAACTCCTCGTCGCCTATATAGTATATTAGTCTGCTTCCGTTAATTGGCGCCGCGCAGCGTATATAATCCTCGACTGTTTCCGCATCCTAAGTAAGAACTCTCTCGAAAAAAAAACATTACTACCGGGCTTCACTATTAATCCTATACCGCCGGTAGCTGCTTTAAAAAATGACGCATATGGGTGTCTAAATATATAACATTCTCTACTCCTTCAGAATATAACGATGATTTAACGTTTTTTTCCTCGTCACGACTAAATCCCATCGCCGTCCTATTTACGACTTTCCTCCCCGCTGTAAAATCGAATCACATCACCCGGCGCTCTCTTTTTCTCCAAACTCGCGAGTGGGATTTTACAGCCCACGCGTGCTGTGGCTTCCGCGTTTAATTAAGCGAGTGAGAGAGAGAGAGGACGCGCGCGCTGATTGCATCGCCCGCGGAAACTATTAGCACGCGAGTAGGATGATCGATCCGCGCGCGTGATATATATACTAGGCGGCTTTGTACCCGCGCAGCCGGTGATTAGGATCGCGGGGGTGTTGTGTAATTGCGTGCGAAGTGGTGTAACGGTTTAATCAGCGGCTTCATGATGGTACCTCGGGTTAGGTAACACGACGGGGAGGTTTTTAATCGAAAGGTTGATGCGCGGCTTTTTATAAATAAAAAAGAAAATTTAGACCCGCTGTTATTACACAACGATGTTCCTGTTATGGCAGGCGCCTTGTTAACTGGCGAAAACCTCGAAACAAGCGCTTTTTAACACACATGGTGGCAATCATAACTCCGCACCTTATATATACCTGCGAAACGAGGCTCTGGTTCTCCGCGTTCATTTGTCACTGTATATAACAGGAGGCCGCACCTCTCTCTCTCTCTCTATACATGAGCTTCGGCGTTGTGTATGTCGTTAGCGCGACTCTCGTTTTCGAGAGCGCGAAATTCACGCGCCCGAGATTTTTTTTATACCGTTGGGTTTAGTAGCGGAATTTCCACAAAAACATCGTCGTTCAATCAACGCAACATTCACCTATATACACCGAACAATGACCATCCTAACTTATTAAAAGTTTCGCCTCTAAACCGTCTCCTACTTTTCACTCCATTAATTCATCCCCACACCAATACTCACTGCTATATTATCATTAATTGAGGCGGTGGCCGCAGCCGCGAGTCAATTTGTCGCGCGCGCGAGAAAAGAAAGAAGAAAACAGCGGACTGTGAAACGAGTAACAAGGCCAATTTCCGGGCGAAAGGCAGAGAGAGAGAGAGAGAGAGCTGCGTGTCCGCGGGGACACGAAGGAGAGTACAGAAAAGGGCTAATTGGAGGAGCGAAGGGCGAGAGAGACTGAGCGAATTAATTAGAGATGCGAGGGAAGGAAATTCGAAGCGGTGTGTGTATAGTAGTACTTATGGCTGGTGCTTATATAGAGTTGAGATGGTAAACAAGCTTGCACATCAAAATATGTAATCATTCATTGTGTAAAAAAATTGTTTAAAATGTGTGTATAGATCGCGATCATCTGAAAAAATGAAACCAAACGGTACCTATATATACATAAGGCCGATATCACCATAATTAAAAACACTATACTATACAAGATCAACTCTCCCATGCTAATGCATTCGCCGGCGGCGGCGTTAATATGCAAATACACACACACACACACACCACGACCGCGTTTAGCCGCGGCATTGTTACGCAGATATATCGCGACGCCATATGCCGTCTCGAGATTCAGCTGACGCGGCTCTGAATGGACAAAAGTGTATTATAAGTACGTATACACGTGCGGATCGATACGTTTGTGTATAACGTCGGTTATGGTTCTTTTTTTTAGCGACATTATGGCGCGGATCGTATGTATATAACGGTTATATATACTTATACGGCGGGAGAAAGGTCGCGACATGTACACGCCCGCCTCGGGAATTCAGCGAGAGGATGTGTCCCTTTCTTTCTCACATACATATTCACACACAGAGTTCGGCAAGCGCGGCACGGCCAAGCAATCTGGTTTACATCGACCCACATTTTTCGTGCGCCTAATCCTAATCGCGCTCCGGATTCCAATCATCGCCGCGTGTACCTCGCTCCTAGTCCCGTTGTACATCACGTATCATTTGTCCGTAGAAAACTAAGGCGAAAACGTAGATGCGCGTTGAATGATTGATCAACAGAGCCCCGTGTATATACCGGCTGTAGCGCAGTCACCCCACGTTTGTCTGTTATATACGTATACACACTTTTGACGTGAATGGGCGGCTGCAGCTTGATTACAACGCGCAGCGTTCGATTTCGCCTCGGCCAATTGCTAATCGCGCGGCTGCTCTTGCACGATGGCTCGTTAAAGTCGCCTGCTATATGGCGGTAGATATGAGTGAGTACGTATAGGTTCTTTAGGTCCTCGACCTCTCTCTCGTATATATGTGTGGGCAAACAGGCCCGCTCCTACGTGTATATATACACTGTGTGTGTACGCGGCGCTTTCTCTCTCACTACGTGTATGTAGGTAAAGAGTGTGTATAGTGCGTACGATATCGCGCCGAAATTCAGTAGTATAGTGGCCTAGTTAAGGTCGATCGCGATAGCCGCGTACGATCGGTGAGTCGAGATTATAAGTGTAAAATGAATATAACCTGTTATTCGACTATATATGTATATACGCGCAGTCTGTGAATATATATCCGCTATATACTCGTGCGGATATCGAGATATAGTTGATTTTAACGCTTTCTTTTTTTCTTTTAGCTGCGCGTCTTCACACTTGCACTGTGCAAATAACTACGATGATAACAAAAATACATTAGCGAAAACCTAACGGTTACACACACGCTATATTACCATAACCGCATAATCGCCGATAAACCCAATTTCATCTCCCTATAAGCAATTCGGTAACATCCCCTCAGACACGTCGTAATAATGACACGCAACTCGATTATGATCATGACGTCGCGAACAGGCGGCCGGACGTGATGTCGTTATACATATATACACACACACACGTCGAGTGATGTGACGCCCGGAAGCGCTGCTTTATGACTTGTGTCGGCCGCCGACGCCGTCGCCTCCGTTAATGAGGCGTCGACGTTCTTTCGCGGAGGTATACGGTTACGCGATTGATGGAGGATGCGCGAGCGGTCGATGATGCGGTTTCCGGTAGGAGGTCGATCCGGTTCATGATTTGTGAATCTCGGCGATATTTGGTGCGGAGAAGTTTTATGCTGCGGATTTTAGGTCGATATGGGGAATAAGGAAGTTTGCTACGTTGAATGGAACAAGAAGAAAGTTAATTTTACGTCGAGGTTGTATTTAGATTTAGCGTTTTATATTATAAAAAAATCCCAATAAGGTTCCTATTAAATAATTAATTGTAAAAAATGATATTTCGTTGCATTCCAAAGATCAATATTGTCTGAAACTACGGTCAGCTAATTTTTCTTCTTCTTCATACCTCGTGAATATTTATTCTAGAACGAATCTCTGTTCATTTATTATCCACGCACTAATTAATCAACCCCATTCGTCGTCCCCGAACCCATATAAGAAGCCGCTGTGCGCTGCAGGTCAATTATTCAATTATACGTCCTCGTAAACAATTCATGGCAGTATAAAATCGCGCATCAACAATTCACAATGCCCGCGGCGCGCGGATCGATAACAATAAAAACACCCCTGTGCGACTGTCGCCCTCTCGCCTACGCAGACGTATACTCGTAAAAGAAGAAGAAGGAGGAGGAGGAGACGAGCTCAATGAAACTTTCACAGTCATCAGGCTACGGCCGAGAGAGAAAGAGATCGGTATACGACTCTTGAATAATGAAACGTGCGCGTGCGCACCATATTCTAGGGAGCGTATAGGGGGTGTGTGCGCCTATACGGTGTATTATATTATCGAGAGTCGTGGGTTATTCAGAAGGGCTATCGCGCCTTTTTGGAGATTAGTTAGTCCCAGTCGCGTGCGTTGCTGCGATATTGTGCTGAGAGAGCACGAAACTGTATAGAATTATATATATGGCTCGATATCGAAAATACAAAAATATATTTTTTATATTAATTTAAAAAAAAAAACGAAGAACTCCAATCATCCCTGCACGTGACATCAAAACCACGGTTTCCCAAGCGGCGTGGTTGCACCGTGCGAATACAAAGTATACGCGTATATTCGTCATTTATTTATGACCGGCTGATTTACGCGCCCGCCGCTGCGGGAAGACTCTACTTATATTCCTCGAGGTTCCGCACACCGCGAGGGAAATGTCGCGCAAATGTGACGGTGATGAAAATGGATTCTCGGCGACACCGCGGTAATGCTTTGAAAAATATATAAGTCGTGGGGGGTTGTATTATAGCATAATAGTATAGCATAATATATATGTTTGTTTATATTCTACACGTATAGTATATATAACAAAATAATTAAAGTCCATTTTGCGTTGCGCTATTATTACCGATGTATACCCTCTCCTGACCACAACAACCGCATTGATATTAATTTACTGTTCTTTCTTTTCTGTTGCAGGTACGTATATAATACACCCACAAACTGTACACATCTTCGCGCGTGTTTCTTCCCCACTATACTGGTAACGTATATACATAGATACAGCCGAGACGAGAGAAATCATCGTGGATGACTTTTAACTTTCCATCGGAGCACCATATTATATATATATAATTCTCAAAGGCCGATACTGTTTGCGCTCGTCGTGTATATTGCGAGAATTATAACGATGAATATACTCCATTCTATACATACACGTCGTCATGATATTCAAATGCCTCCATATATTCTATGCGTTATAATATTGTAGCGAGCGAGGGACGATAAAATACATTTCGAGCATTGGAAAGGAAAAAAAACACACACGCGCGTGCTCTCTGAATAATTTATACGTTATACAAGCTCTCGACTTCTTTCTCGCGAAAATTCGCGCGCGCGCGTATACGGGTGATTTCCATATACTACGAAAATTTTCAGCGACCCCAGCCGCGCGTCTTATCGCTATATATATACACACGCCGTGTTTATTCTGCAAACGAAGAAGAAGAGGAATATAAAGAGAGGACGAGACGACGGCCGCGCGCGCGCATCTGTCGCGCGCGAGCCGCGCGGTAATTGACACCCGAGAGAGAGAGAGAGAGACTCTCTTGGCGTGTGTCGAAACGTCTCGGTTTCGCGAGAGCATCACGACAATGCCCCGAGAGAGGGAAAAACAGAGTTAGAGCGCAGGGGAGGTGTATTGTACGGTTTCATTATAGGTTAGTTTGTCGAGTGTTTGAGCGCCTGCTGCTTAAGTTTCGACGCTATGTCAGGATTAATTGCTGGATTATTAATTGCGAACATTATACTTGATGGTTATAAGAGGTCCTATGATGCGGTGGCGGGGGAAATTGCGTTCGGCATTCCTGTAACCATTAGTTATACCGCGGTTATGGAGAAACGCTTTTTGCCTTCACTTTCCCCGCATCCAGCTCATTTCACCCGCGCTATATACAACCACAAGACGACTTACCCCACGCTTTCATGAGAGGTAAGATGACATGCGCTCGCGGCCTTTCTCACGACTACACACGACATTCCTCTCTCTCTCCGCACTTCCGAATCGACGGGGTATAACCTCAACTCTTTCACTAGAGAGATGGCTATCCTCTCTCTCTCTCTTGGTATGTCCCCGCGCGGAATTTACGATCTCCGCGGCTGTACACCATACTATCTTTCCTCCTATACCCGCGCGAGGATGTGTCTCGAGGCCGCGCTGAGAGATCCGCCGGTAGGATAAGAGAGCAACGCTGCAGCGATATATACAGTCGGATAAACTGTGTGTGTATAGCGGCGATCGGGAAGAATCGAGGAATGCGACTTTGAATTACGCGCGCCGGTAGCGTCTGCAAAGAGGAACGAGGTCGAGAAGTGTACGTATACGCTTCCGGGTTTTGTATTATATGCGATGACGAGGAGGAGGAGGCGGAGGAGGAGATTGGGGCGCGGCGCAAGCTGGCGTTCATTGACGTTAACTCGGTCTATTCATTCAAGAGACATACTATACACTCGTTGGGCGCGGACTTTGTGACGTCGGTCAGCTGCGCGCAAGATTCGCGCTTGTACGATGACGGCAATTTACCTTGTTATCGTTGTCATCAACATTTTACTTGCAATAATATAAGCAAATTTCACGTATATAAGCTTGGATTTCGAGGAACGTCCCGTATATACATGATTGTTTCCGCTGTGTATATACGAGCGGATCGAATTCGCGCCGAGACAGCACACCCGACAAGACAATATTATATATATAAATCGACACGTGGGAGTGCGGGGCGAGTCGAGTCATCGCATCTTGTGGTGTAATAAGCCAAGCCCGCATTAACACCCGCACAATTAACCGCGGCGGGCACGCATGCGTCTTTTACAGACGCGAGAGTAGTGTATTATGAGTGAGTAGGCTATGAGGGTTAAATGCGTGTATAAGTGGGTGGATCATGGTTGATTGAGAAGTAAGGAGAGGATTTGGGGTTTGTAAGAATTGAGATTGATCCGGGCCGCGGCGCTTGTAATATAATACTTGTTGCTCCGGTTTGTATATATATAAACGTTTATACTTTTAAATTTTACACGGAACATTTATGCACAATTTCCTTTTCTCTAATCGCTCTATTTCAATCATAATCTTCCCAAACTCCGTACAACCCTCACGCACACTTCTAATTCCAGAACCAATCCTGCACTTACCCGCGTAATTCCCCACCCCCAAAAGCTGAAAAATCACCACCTATCAACTACACCACCACATCCTTACACCCAAAAACAGCATCCTCCAGAGTTATACACATTCTCGCTCCTCTCCATCTCTGTCCCTCCTCCGTATACGCCGCAGTAGCAGCATGAGCGCAGGACATCCGGTCGTTCCACCGCGGGTCGACGTCCCCCGCGCGCGTCGCTCACTCCATAGCGCTGCTGCTGCTGCGCACTCCTCATACGCGCGTAGGCAACCGGCCAGATCGCGTCTCGCAAAAACCCTGCTGCTACTGCACTGCGACGCCGAGGTTTTTACCGCTGAAGACGTTGCTGCGTATACTCGCTTGGCGCTGCGAGAGAGTTGTAGACGACGGCGGAATCAATCCCGAGATGTGTGCGAGTTGCGGCGTCTGAGCTGGAGTAGGATTTATCGCTGCGGTATGTGTGACAAGTGCTGCAGCTGCATATATGTCATATCTGAACATGGCCGATTTAGGTTCTAGAAGTAAAACCAAAAAAAAAGCGATAATGTATGAATATATAGGTATAACGATTCAATCCACATTTACGCACGTACTTTCGCATATACACACCGGCAGCAAAACAACACTCCCACACATTTACCCCCGCGCAATTAATAACTCGCGGCTGTACACCTACATATAACTGTAATACACCTCTCTCTACGGGCTCGCGACGATTCGTCACTTCCCGCACGACTGCACGACTACTTACTATACTTCCTCGTTCGCTGCAATTCCCGCGCCCAAGTGCAGCTTCGTGTGTATATATATACAGCACACAAAGCGAGATATCCATCTTCCGGCCCACATTCCCCCGCGTGCGTATATATATGTATACGCGCATATACGTGTAGGTGATAAGGATCATGGAGCGCTGCGTATAGGTAGACATCGACAAAACGGGACGCGTAGCGCGCGGATTTTATTTTCCGCGGTATCATTAGCCGCGGCTTTCGCCTCTATGTTATACTTGCCCTCTTGTCGCGCGCGGATCTCCGGTTGTATATCACGCGGGTGGTGTTGCGCGGAGGGCCTAATTAGCAGATGCGTTGTATAGCCACCTGCGAGAGAGCGAGAGAAAGTTTTTCGGTTGCTGTATGTTTGGGAGATTGGGAGTGATAAGGAGAAAGAGATTGGGATTTTTGGTTCGCGATGGGTTATTTATGGGGTTTACAGATGTGGGATCGAATGTTGACGCGGAAAAATGTAAGTTGAAGTCGGAAAAGAATATCGCGAGTTGTTTTATGGTACCGGATCGCGGCAAGATTGTTAATTAAGCAAGTTATATTAATGTACGCTTTTATAAATTAATATATGCGGCAATGAAAACTCGAAGAAAACTTCTCCTCATTCTATATAGACTGAAAATCAAATGTTTGTTAAATTGATGGAAAATTGTCGGCTATTACAGTAAACAAAACTCTTATATAATAACTTGTTCTCATAATTCAATCCAATCTGCACAACTGTCCAAACATTATACAACAACCATATCAGAGTTAAAAAAACTTCATCAAACCTACTGCAACAAAATCATAACCGAAACTACATTCCCTCTCCTCCCCGCGTGTATTGCTTCTATACGACTATGGAATGTTTTTTCAAAGCGAACGAGCACACATACGTACATCACACACGACAATCGTTATAGACTCGAGATTCGAGAGTCGTGCATTGTTCCAGCGGCGGCGCAGAGCTCTTGACTCTCTCGTCAAACTGGTTTCCTAACGGCGGGGCTTTTATTATTTCATTTTCGGCGGCGGCGAGCGGGTTGAACGATGCCTGGATAAATAAGGAGGCGCTTGATGTGTTTCTTTTTTTTCAAGGCTGCAGCTAGTGTGTATAATGCAATGGCGTAATGAGAGGTTTTGTTGGTTGGTCATGTGTGTAGGCGGGTTAAAAAGGATGGTGGGTTGAAGTGATGCAGTTGCAGTATATAAATACTTGAACGAATGGGTTCCTTATATATAGAAGTATAGAATTTTTGTAATGGTAAATTATATTTATCGTGTTTTCATCAGTAACTATGATTATACTTTATTCGAGCAATATTGAAGTAATTTCCTTGTTTCATAATCCGAAAGTACACTTTATTACGCTAATTTTCGGAAAAAATGTTCCTTTCTTAGAAAGAAAAAAAAAATTCAACTCCATTTTTCTCATACACCGTTTGCTTCTAACACAATTTACCTTACACACGCCGCGCTCGGAGAATCCTCGCATTATACGCAAGAAACCTGCAAATCACCTCTGATTATACATTTAACTCGGCGCGACGCAGCTCTTCGTCTACATCTATACAAACCTTCTCTCTAGGCGGTATATGTGTTTTCACGGCCGCTCGAGCCGAGAGCCAATTTTCGACGGTGAATAATCGAAAAATTCGAATGACTGCGTGTCTTAATAAAAGAAAATTCTTCATCTATACACACACCGCGACGTTGTATACACACAAAAAATAAATGATTTTTTTCATATTCGCGAGCTGTTGCTGCAACGGGCGAACAACACAATGCCTCTTATCTCGGCGTAGAGGCGCGCAAGCGCGGAAAACCGATGCCTATCTTTATATATACCTGTATACACGTGTGTATGTGAGGGAGAGAGAGAAGAGCAAACGACCGCGCGGAGGCCGATAAACCACGTCGCGGTCACCGGGCGGCGGCTCTTATCGCGCGACACGCTTTTCGCGACCGCGCCGTGGGTGCGGTGTATATCGCCTCGGTGAAAATTAATATATGGAAGCTGCTGCTGCTGTTGCGATTGATTTTTATCGATGTCGTTGGAAAATTCGGGAATTGTTTGTTGCTGAAAGTGCAGTCCGTGCTCAAGATGTATTCAAATTTCCCGTTTATATAATCACAATTGAAAACTCGGCAAGAATAAATCTGCATGACATTTGACAATACTCGACTCCGACTGTTCATTTAGGATACTTAGGAACAATGAAAATCTTTACCTTGAGCGCACTGTTTACAGTCTCCTATTATCATTCTAATAGAGCATCATTGACCTTTTCAATGAACGCTACTTGAGCTAGTCTACTGCGCCAAATCTTAAACTATAAAGTATATATAACAAAAACAACCTAATTCCATTCTTCTTGTTAAAATCCCCCTTGATATTTTTTTCCTTTTAAAATACTCCTGCTCAGCCTCGCCACAGCACATATCGCGCAATATATATAACTCGCGAATCAAGAAAATTCGTGTCTCCCCCGCCGCGATTTGACGCACACACCGCACGCAAATTACGCATGAATTATTCACGACTCGGTGTTCCATACATAACGCACGCCGGCGGCGGCGGGGGGGCTTGATAAGAGAGAAAGCGAAAAGCCAACTTGGGGGAGGAAATAAATAACGGGAGTCTGGTACTGGCGCGTAGACGGGGGAGAATATGAAATGATAATAAGAAGCGAAAATTGAGATGATGTTTTGCGCCCGGAGATTTTCTTATTTACACCGCGTGTAATCTCGCGTCTTTGAATCCGCGCGTTCTGTGCAGCGAGAATCGTTCTAGAGATGTTTTTTGCATAATATGGGTATGGGTGAGATGTGCTGAGTTGTGTCTCTCTGGGTCGAGTGAAATGAATTATAATATTTAGAGATGTGGTGTTGGAAGTGGACGTATTAACATTATGGGTTCTAGGTTTATCCGAGTGAGAGGTATAATTAAATACCGCATCAAGTTTTTAAACGAAAGCCAATTTTTTTTGTATAACGTATAAAATTCAATTTCATGTCGGGCATAAATAACAATGTGTTAAAAGAATTTCACTGCATAATCGATAAACTAAACGATTTTCTAATTGCTTCTGCGATAGTCTTTTATTTCCATAAAATTCTATATCCCGCATTTTACGAAATAACAATTAATTTTTCATCCACCTCAAAAGCATTAATTAAACGCACACAAGCTATATCGTTACAGCCGCGTCTCGTCAATCAAGCGCCGCCGCTTGTAATTATGCGTATGATGGATTTCCCCGCTCTCACGCTACATTCTATAATTATTATCTTCTCGATGCGCGAAAACACACGACTACGTTTCATTTTTCAAATATGATTAAATGCGTTCTACTCGCCGAACTCTGTCATTAATTATATCACGACCAAAAAAAGGGTTTCTCAAGAAAATAATATTCGTCTGTACCTATATATATATATATATTTTCGACACAAAGTTACGCAACACCGGAAACAATCAAATCACGCGAGTCGAAATCCTCGCAAATCACTCGGCAATTTTCATCAACGACCTTTCGTCACGCACGCGCTGTGTCTCTCGGGCGAAACAGGACACGAAAAAAAAAATTTAATAAAAGTCACCGTCACGCTGTGATGCCTCGCCCATCGTAATATATATACGACGAAATTCGGCGACCTCGGAGCTAAATGCGAGTAATATATGGGGTCACGTGGAGTTTGATGAAAGATGTAAAGTAAATCGCTGTAGAAAAAATGTACGCGGTTTCTTTTAATATAAGCTTGAGTGAAATTTGACGAGGATTAAATCTTTTGCTACAGTTAATATAGAGCATATATATGTTTTCTTTTTTGCTGCGACATTTAATTCACGAGTGCAGTAAAAATGTTGCTCCAACCACATAATTTTCCTTTTTTATCCCCTCAAAAATTTCACATATATAACACAGCGCGTTTACTTTATCCTACGTCAAACAAACACACATCAATATCCTCCCTCCGCATGATCATCCGACGTCAATTATTACTGATCTTCGTCAATTCGCAAACCGAGTAGAAGGGGGGAACCACCGCATCAGCTCTGCAAAGTCGACGTCGACGGGGCTTTTATCTTCAATTAAACGGGAAGAGAGCTAATGACGGCGGCGCTTCCTATCGGCGGCTTTATTGTTTACCGCGGTTCGCGCCGATTATCGGGGGCGTGGAGAGGGGGTTGATAAAGAGAGAGAGATGAAAGAAAGAGAGTGGAGGCCGTTTTAACAGTACCAGAGCGAGCGCTTTGACAGGTCGCAGCTGTTATGTATACAGAACCGGTGATGTGTGTGTGTGTGTTATTGTTGGGGATCTACAGGAATTTTACAAGCTTGTATATAGCTTTCGAGATGTGCAGGTACGGCTGTGTTGGGTAAGGCGATTGATTGAAAAATCATCTTGTTGTAACAACCTAGCGATGACTTTGTATAATTACCATATTTTAATCGACGCGACGTGACGTGTCCATAAGGAACCGAATACAATTTAAAAAAAGAAAAGTATACACATCCTCTTCTGCGACCTAACGATCACCGAAAGAAAAAGGTAGAGTTTTCCGCATCACTTAATGGGCAATTCGATCACGCGACACTATACGCGACGCGACCGTTAGAGTCCGAACTGCGCAGCTTCCACCGCTCATCACGATCCTCTCGCTATAGGTAATCAGATAACCGCGCTGCTGCTGCTGGCAATCGCATCTCACATGGAGTCGTACTACAAAACCGTTTGTTTCAGGTTAAACCGCTGCGACGATCGCGTGCGCGTACATAATTAAGCGAGAATAAAATATCAATTATCACGCGTTCTCAAAGAGAGAGAGAGAGAGAGAGAGAGAGAGAGAGAGAGAGAGAGAGAGAAAAATTGCGAAACTCAGGGAGAGAGATAACCTGAGAGACCGTTAAAAGCCCGCGCGTATCTTAATGAAGGCGTAAACAGGGCAGATAGCGAAACTTTCCTCTGCCGACAGCAGCATTAAACGAAACAAAAAAACTTATACTTATCACATATGTGCATGCGGCTGGTTTCCAAAAGTTCTATTCTACCTTTCCGGCACGTCCCTATAATACTACAATACACTCGGTCGCGAACACACGTGGCGATCAGATAAATAGGGAGTCGCGCGTTGTGTCATTGTCGGCGGAGTTTCGCGACGACAGCGGCGGCATGCAGGATCTCATAAAGAGACGCGCGCGAGAGAGAGAGAGAGAGAGCGATCGGAGGTCAATGTACAGCGCTGCTGCAAGCGAAGAGAGAGAGAGAGAGAGTCTTATAGGAAGGGCGCCGTCTTTGTTGGACGGCGGACGGATGTGTGAATCTATAGACTGCTGGAGAATATACGACTTTTTTGAGAAAATATATGCAATTTTAGGTTATTTTTTGGAGCACACGGTGGGTTTGGTTGGATTTTTTTATTATATCGCAATTTTTAGTGGTTTGCTTTGTATGCCGAGGTCACACATGTCATTTTATTGCGAGTTTCATTGTCGCAGGATGCACGGTCCTTACGTAAATACCCGAAATCAGCGCACAATTATATAGAGGCTATACCTATACGCTCCGATTCGCCGTTTAATTAATCTCTCTGAAACACAACCTTTGTTCGTTCCGATCTCTATTACTTGCAGAATCATTTCGTTACCTACTTCAAACCTGCTTATATTTCACCTTACACGAAAAAAAAATTTATATACCAAAAACGAACAACCGTAAGCTTATACAAAAAAACTCGACAGAGCCGCCCATTCATCCTTAGCCCACCTACACTCACCAAACCCATAAAAAAGTGTTTACGTAAATTCACAAGGGCATACGTATATATACCCGCGAAGTTATAACCTCTCCCATCACTCGCTCGTGATCCGTCTCAGATTTCATCTCGCCGCGATTATTCGTCACGTTCGCGGCCCTCAACTCTTAACGACACACAAAGCCGCGCATTGACGGGTCACCCTCTCTCTCTCTTATAGCTTTCCCATATATGAAAATTAAAGGCTTTTCTCGAAAATGCGAGAGCGGGCACGCCAGATGGTGTGATTTATGTAGCTATATCTATATATTATATATAGTACGTGCGGCAGCGAGCCTTTTGTGCGTGCGGTTTCGGCGTGAAATGACGTACGCGGTGATTGAAATTGTTTCGTACGAAGGCCGCGCCGGAACGCGGCAATAAACGCTGTATACAGCCCGCAGCTGTTGTTGCGTAAAAGTTTAGTGGACGACGACTCAGTATAGGATTGATTATATATTGCTTTGACGCGGTGCTTTGGAAGTAGTTAATTTTCAATTTTTCACGATGAGAATATAGAGTTTAATGTATAAGTTTTATAGTGTCTAATAGAGAAAAAAAAACGTCATCTTATCTTCGTGTGTTGTTATTATTCTAGATGTCGTATACACTTACTCCGCTACATTCAATTCACCGCCTGCATTTTACCGCGACTCGATGTACACATGAATTTTTCCTCAACTTGGAAATCAGTAACAATTCGCATTCAGCAACTCTCCCAAAAAATGTATACACAAGTAGCGTACCCTGGACACCAACATGGACTTGCGCGCACAACCCATTCAATAGGGCCCTATATCCACATACACACAGCAATCCCAATTAAGCTCGATCCCGACTCGCTAATGTACCCATAGCGCGCGCGTGTATATAACTGGAAAGGCTCCTCTCTCTCCTGATAAAATCAGTGCAAAAAGCTGCGCGCGCTCTCCTATGCACAAAGCCTCCCCGCGCGCTCGCAACGGGAATCTAAGTACACACGCGTAGTATTATCCGCGTGTGTGTACCACCTACGACGCCGGCGTGAATCTTGATAAGAGTGAGAGGAAAACGCGCCGTAAGCTGTTACAAGGCTCGCGCGCGCGCGCGCGTGGGATTATATAGCGTATATATTCGTATACACGGCGGGAGAGCGGCCTTGCGAGGAATCTACCGTGCACATGTGTATAAGTAATACGCGAGAGAGATTTAGTCGATGCTCCATTTGCGAAGGGGGGGATATTAATTCCGTGTCTTTTTTCGGGTACGATTATATTTTTTCCTTTTTTTTGACGTCGAAGAGTTTAGAGTTTCTTACGAGATTTATTCTCTGCGAGAGGAGCACGCACACACACACACATACCTCGAGGCTTATATTTTTTCTCTCTCGCGGGGAGAAACCGCGATAAGCGAAAGAAGCCGCAAAAACACATTCGTCGCGTCGCCGCATATACTTATATCCCCGAAAACCACAACCCATCCCGCGCTAATTAACGCTTCTCACCTCGTGCTGCACTCACATAAGCTGCACGCTCTCTTCTACCAAAACGTAAAAAAAACTACTTCTCCGCTCTCATTACCACCTCTCTAACACAGCAGCCTCCTCTCGTCGTTTACGCAGGTCATAAACGAAGGAGGGGGGGGGGGCGAGGTTAGGAATGCGGTTACGCGAGAGAGAGAGAGAGAGAGAGGAAGAAAAAGAGCGACGCGCGAGCTGGCGCGCGGTTAAGAACGTGACTCCCCGGTCGCGGTGAGTTCGTAGTTCATTGTTTCGGCGAAGGAGCAATGCAAAGGAGAGAGGGAAATAATGGCAAGAGAGAGAAGAGAATGAGTCTGCAGAAGAAAGTGGGTATATACGGACCTCCCGTGGTCGCGAGCAATGTTGTCGGCGGCTCTGTCGAGGGTCGCGATGTTGTATACTTGCGAGGATACGCGGATATATAGTTGGTCGCGTGAGAGGGTTTTTTGAGTCGGCGGAGAAAGTCGAAAACGTTCGTTATTTAAGTATACTGGAATATAAAGCGATCGATATATTCATCTATTCAAACGATATTTAATATGATATTCAAAACACGCGTCATTATCGTACAATTATACAAAACAGTTACAATACGGCACGCGCCTCCTCCCAATGAAAAGAATAGCTTATACACACGCAATCGAAACGAACTTTCATCTCTACGGGCTTTCAAAGCCCGAATCACTGCGGCCCATCATCCTATACACAAAGGAGAACCCCATCATCCAAGAAAAAGAAGAAGAACCTACTTACTCCCAAAACACGAACATCTCACGTTAGAGATATAAATCACAAGGATGATGCGCGGCGGCCGGCATTATAAACTCTCAAGCGCGCAGGTTATACTGCGTTAGAAGCGCGCGCCGGCTTGTCCTTGGCTGCAGCGAGGCTCTCGGCAGCCGCGCGTATGTATGGCCTTGACTCGTAACTCCCACCGGCCGACGTCTGTAAAAATCTGTCCGCGAGCGCGCGAGAGTGGCTCTCTCTTTCTCGCTGGTATAATAACGAGCGTTCGAGCCTGGAGAGCTCGAGAGGAAAAGAAGAAGGCGCGGGGGGTTGTATTCGGCTGAGGTATAGTGATAACGTGAAGATGTGCGGGAGAGGTTGGCAAAGAAAAGGTGATGTGTTGCGTAAGAGGCCGGGAAGAGAAATTATTCGATTGGTTGAGGAAATTTCTTTATAAATCCTTTTTTTTCTGATTATATATATATATACGCGAGATTTTGATTTTACCAGCTATAATATTCTTTTCTACCGTATAACTATATACATAAATCACTGCAGACTTACAGAATAGCAAAATATAGTATATCGATATCACAGTATAATATTATATTTCTCTTTCACTCGACCACATACACACACACACACACACACACACACACACGGCATATCCCGCAAAGCGTTTCATTTCATAAGCAAACACACAATGTCTGGAATTCCACGTCTGTTGAATCGCACAATAGTGCCACTACCACTTTGCCCCTCTCTGCCCTCAGCATATCCCACGAAAACCCATTTAAACCACACCACGCACAGCTCACGACATTCATTAAAAATTCCAGGCGCGCGCGCGCGCAAAATTCGCGCTTTATCGCAATGGAATTTCTAATATAACACATCGCGCGCCGCATTCCACTGCGTCTTCCCCTCCTCGCGTGTCGAATCGGCGCGGAACCAAAGTGTCGAGGGGTTGTTGTCGCGTACATGGACGCTATACATATATAACGACGATTTATGAGCGCGCAGCGCCGCCCCCGCGCGAAAAAAGAAAACGGGATTAGAGAGATGTGGCCCCCTTCTGCGTACCTACCGGTTCCGCACAATGGCGATTAAGAGGTAGAAAAAAAAGGAGCCGCAAGAGCGGAAGAAACAATGCGATGGGGGAGTGGAAAAGAGGCGCATACGCGTAGTAGTAGTCGACGAAATGGAGACATATAATGCGGTGCTCTCTGCGGGGGGACAAACGGAATTTAGGGATTATGTATGCAAACGTTGTTGGAAGAGTATGTGTGTGGGTATAAATATAAACGCGGAGTATGTGTGATGCTTTGGAATAACCTCGCTGTAGCGAAATTCGATTGAGCGCGCCACGGGCATCAGAGTCAATAGAGCCGAAAGAGTTTTTGATGAAATAAAGGGAACGTGCGTAGGTATGGAAAAAAAGTGCGCTGCAGTATAACAGAGTCGTTTAAGCCGCGCGTGCAATAGCACGCAATTAAAACACGACCGCTCGCACGTGTGTATATACGGTCGAGCTCTAATTGATGTAAACAACGAGCGATTTTTTTTTTCGGGAAAAGTGTTTCGGGAAATGGGAACGACGAAGCGAGAAATAATCGGTAAGCCGATATTGTGCCGATTGAATCCGCGTGAATCCTCGCGCTTGATTATATTTATCGTTGCGGTCGTCCGAGGTAGAGTGTGCTTATATAGAATAGTAATAAACAACAGTTAGATTGCGGGATGGTTTGGTGAAAAGAAAGAATCGAAGCTCTCGGAATCGTTGACAGCTCAGGTCGATTATAGATAGGTAGAGTGTAATATGGGTAATGCGATCGGCGATCTGTGGTTTTACAATTATTTATAGACAAAAATGTTCATCTTTTAATAGAGTTTCTAGTATTATATTAGATTGTTTGATCACGATATTATTTCTACATTTGAACGTTTTAATATATGCTCGCAGTGAAATGTCTGGGTTCTTTTTTTGTTAGTTTGTCAGGCATTATAAAAGAAAATGTTATGGATTAAACTTTTGTACAACAGATTAGATACAAAATGAGAGCGAAAGCTAATATCCCTTGCCAGTTATGATTGATTTATACGGTTATCTAACAAAATGTTAAATCCCTATATAAAAAAGTCATGACCGGATGTTGTGAAGCCAAAATAAACGTTATGTGATTGGCCCATGTAGTGCGCATGCGTTTAAGTCAGGAAGTCGACACGTGTCCTAGGTTATGACGCGCAACGCGCGCTGTTCAAATCTCTACTTGGATATAATTCAGAAATTTGCTGTCGTAATAATCAATAGGTAGTAAAATAACAATGCCTGCACGTAAAAACAAAAACCCATTACTCGTTTATCAAAAAGTACACTATACCCCCACTATATTTCTCACAATACATATTATATACACACACACACTTTACATTGCGTATGCCCATAACTAACCTATAAATGTCTTTCTTCTTCCAGCCGAATCGGACATCTGCACGTTCGCCCAGCGCACGGAGCACTTCCACTCTGTGTCTCTGGCAACACCGGCGCGAAGTCTCTTCACCCTGGACACGCGGCCTCGCGCCCTGAAACAGCTCTACGAGGCAGCAGCGGCTGTCGCGGTGCGCAGCCTCGACTCGCTGAGACGGGAACGCGATGCCACCGACAGTGGCGCCTCCGCTCTCGACATGTTCATGTGCACACCGATACTCGGGAAGAGGAGGCGCGATCAGAGCTTGGATATCGAGTCCAGAGTAGTGAGTGTAGTTTTTGATTTTATGAAGGAGTTTGGCAAATTGGGGCTTTTCTAGTTACTTTTACGTGCGTATTCTCAAAGTGAGGAAAGACTTCTACCTAGATACTTATATAAAAGGCATTGGAGTTCATTAGATGTCTAGAATAAACTACAACTATTACCCTTCTATTTTATAGAATTTAATTATGCTCGAAAATAATCGCGAAGTGTACATTTTTTAAAGAAATTATTCACCGTGTAACATTTTCTTAATAATTTTTACTGCATTTATCGGCCGAACAATATTTTCGTAATTCGATTCGATGCTGAATGTCTTTTCAGACCGACAATAAACTGTGACTAAAATGTCTATAAAATAACAAACTTATTCGAAATTCATTGTAACAGCTATCAGACATGCGCCAGACTTTTTTACACGGGTATATATAGTCAATCACATCGCTTAGTGGTTCCCGGAATCTTTAATGAAATAATCAGTCCAGTCATTGCTACAAGTGATTTTCCGAGAACACGCAGGCGTGAGAGACTTGCGCGACGCACGCTCACAAATTGATCTTACATACTTCTTCACCGTCACGGATTTTCTTTTTAACGAACTGAACAGAAAATCCCATCAACGCTACAATAATTGAAAACCGTATTATATACACGTAATCAAAGCTTTCTAAACTTCTAGTTATACCTAACAACTCTATATGTTTCTTCTTTTCGAATCGAATATCCTTTTGAAGAGACTAGGTCCATTCTCCCCCTGTCCTCGCCTTCCCCGAAAATTCACCGACATGTAACCCCACGCAGCTACGGTCCCTTCCACTAAAGGCGGCTAGTTCCCCCCTGGGGACCAATGAAAAACTCGCTAATTCCCGGGACACAGGTGTGTGTGTGTGTGTGCGTTTCTCGCCGAAGTTCACGGCCGGCTTATATCGGATTTCCGTCGGTCTCCCGTTACCCTCTAGACACTATATAACACAGGTCCACTTTGCAAACACACTGTGCTGTAGCGGCCCGATCGATTATATTTTAAAATAATAATTGCACGTCGCAAATAAGAGAGAGAGCTCGCGTGCGCGTTGTGTATAATGTAGATAATACTGTGAAATATGTGCAATACACTATACAGCGGGGGCTGAGATACGCGCACTTATTTAAGGAGGTTAAATTACGAGCGCGCGTGGTGCACGCGGGGGATTAAGCGAGCGATTTGTTAGGGTATTATCGTCGTTAGCTGCAGTGGCCACACTTTTCGGGAGGATGCTTATACTGCGACCTACCGGTTTCTTATATACATATCTATAAGGTTCAATATCTTTATCAATATGCGAAGGATATAAAAGAAACAAATAAGAAAACTCTGGAATCAGTCCAACTCGCGAATCCAATTGTATATACTTATACGCGGGTAATCAGCGACGCTTGCGGATCGTATAAACGAATCAATTACTACCGGCGCTCTTACCCTCCTCCCTGCGCTAATTAGATCATGCGATCGCGCTCGCGCTGTAAGTAATCGACTCTCTCTCTCTCTCTCTCTCACACACACAAGCCGATATATATTCCCTGCGCGTGAAATCGAAACCGAATTCCTGAGCGCGGAGAGAGATACACACGCGAAGAAGCCTGATTGTATACACTGCGGTCTTCTCGCGCGCGCGTGAGCTTTGATTCGAAGGCGACGCGTAATTTTCTCTCTCTCGAATGGAGTGGAGTGCGCAAGGCTGCACTTAACTCGCGCGAGCGCGGGATGTAATCAAAGAGTAGGTATATACGTATCCGGCGACCCGGATGTTTTCGATATTTCGGATTATGATATGCGATTGCTGTGGAATGATGAATTGTGGGGATATCGATTAGTTTCTATAATGGTTAATTTGATATCTGTAAGTGCGTGGCGATGAAGAGGTTGTTGTCGTTGTGTGTTTGTAATGACTTTATAACTTTTGATTAGATTGAAAGAGAAAAATTGCATTTAATATAATGTTCAACTTTAACTATATAAAATAATAGCACGTATAACATCGTCTTCAAATCTAATATTAGTGCCAGCTTTATTCGATTAATGAAAGAATATTACACTTCTATGAGGTTAAATTGCACGTACCTATAAAGAATTATTTGCCTCCTCTCATAAAAAATAATAATCAAACAATTTTATACAAAAATACACCAATCATCCCTCTCCACCAACCGGAACCTCCATCTCCAGCCAAATCTGCATCAGCATCCAAAAAAGCCACACAGCCCAAATCCGAAAGCTACCTCGACATCTCGATTGACCCAGATATTCGCCTCCTCCTCCGTACAAAAAAAAACATCGCGAGCATACCGAAGGGGCCCCACATACATTGCGATGTTGACAAACAAACGTGAGTCAGAGCGCTCGCCGAGAGAGCGCAGCATCCGCTGCAGCCGCGGGAAAAATCTGGCAACGTTGGAATTCCACCCGCGCACTCGAGAGCTCTCTCGGCTACTACGCGGTGGGCCCGCTCTTTCTCGGTCCCTTCTTCTCCTCGACGCGTGCGCGCGCGCGCTGTAACGGGTGATCGGAAAGGTTTCTTCTACCGTGTAGGTATTATGTATACGTCTACATTGGCGGGGGCTACTGATTGTGAGGGCTTTCGGGTCGTCGATTGGGAAATAATTGAGGTGGGCGTGTGAAAGAGATTTTTTTGTTGGGTGGTTTATTTATGCGCTGGTTTTGGAATGTGCTATGAATTATAGAAAATGGGATAGGAAAGATTGTTTTTTAGATGCGATTTGAAGTTAAAAAAAAAAAATAATAATTTAGAATTTTTAGGATCAGAGTAAATTAACAAATAAGAAAAATTTTATAAATAATTACTATATAGATAAAAAATAATCTTAACACATGCACGAATAATTCTATACAACAACTGTAAGGATATTTTTTAATTTCACAATATTAATTGGTGCTCTATAAATATTGTGACTATTTTCAAACGTCATAGGGATATAATTTCGTATCACATATAATTCCAACGCGTAATTCTAGTACTTTATACTACAGAGATGCAAAATTTAAAAGACTAAATTTATTAATCTCCAACCCTCAGCAACAAGTAAAAAACAAAGCGCCAGCAGCACCATCATCCCCGTCAACGATTAATTCATCCATCTTAGCGCTTGCGTAACTCAAACCTCATACTTACTTACACCTTCCTGAAAAACCTGTGCTGCGCGCGTAACAACACACTCCGACACGCAGGTTGCAAGCACATCACACATATTCCCGGTTATATCACATATACGCATGCGCACGCATCATCATCATCATCGTCGTCGCGTGACGCGACCTCCACGCGCGATTACCATCGAGATTCCCAGGACTAATTCCTCTCTCTCTCTTCTCGGCCGTTGCGCGCGCGCGGATTCCTTACCGGCGATTATACGAAACTGGTTCTTCTCTCCCTCTCCCCGTGCGTGTGTAACCCTTTTTCTCTCCCATCCACTCTCGTCCCGCGAAATTTTAAAGCCGGCCATTCAGCGGCGGCCTTCTGCAATTGCGCGCGATTTTCGCACGAGGTGTAGTACAGTATGGATCGTAAAAGAAGGGAATCATCGTTACGCGAGGGAAATTTTCGCGATCGGTGTTTCCACGAAGTAAATTACAAGCGGTCAGTCGTACACTTATAGTAATTTATTTTTTTACTTTTTTTTCACTTTTTTTGGTGAGTGCAAGTGCGAGTTCAATGAGTACTTGGGTATGGAGAGGATCGAATGAAATTTCATGCCGAGAAGTTGATTAGCGGGATGTAATGCGGCCGGTTAGGGCTATTTTGAGATGTCGGCTGCCGGACGATTTTGAGAAAATAAAAGGGGTGTAACTTTTGAATTCTCGTTTTTTTTATGAGATCTTTATGGTACTTTTTTTTTATCTTCGTGGAATGGCTGGAACTCGTAGTAAAAAAAAATAGGCTCTAACGGTACTTATATATTATAAAAAGTTATACGGTTATAAATATTCGATAAATATAATTTACCAATATTTATCCGCTTTAAATCTCCATATCAGAAAAATTTCACTCACTGCACACAGCTCGAAATTCAAAAACACTTCCATCAACCAGCGAATCTACATTCCCATTCAATTCCACGCTTCCACCTCGCATTTCGCTTCTCTCTGCGCATTTCTCGCCGGATCTTTCAGGCTCCATTAGAGCTCGGCAGGTACACACTCGCTATGGGGAAAGGAAGGAAGAGAAAACACGAGGAAAAGAAGATAAAAGCGGCCCCCTCGCTCGCTCTCAATGTCACTCCTTCTCCGTTTGTTCGTCCCTTCTCTCTCTTTCTCTCTCTCTCTCTGGCTCCTTCTTTTCTCGGAAGATACGGCCTGGACGTAACCTGCCGAGAGAGGCGGAGAGGAGAGCAGCAACCTGCGCGCCCGGCCTTGCGCGCCGAACGAGAGAGAAAGAGGAGAGATACCGGGTGGTCCGAGAGAGAGCGACGCGAGGGTCCGCAGGAGATTGCCGAGCGCGCCATGTGAATGGTTTCGCTTTCGCGGGATATAGCGTTTTTAGCGTGGTACAGCTTGATTTTTGCGTGGTGAGGGGATGGTCAAGGTTGAATGAAAAAGAATATTGTTGGGTATAGCGTTGATAGTTTGTTAATGTAGCGATAATATGTATAGGTAAGGGAGCGATTTTTTCTATATTTTTTTGGGGGGGAATTCGAATGATAACAGCGTGATTTTTATCTAGTATGTAATGAAATAATTGAAAATAAAGTGATAATAAAAATATGTTGAAAAGAAAATGTAAAATAAAACAACAAACATAATATGCAGTGAATTTTCGTTGGCTAAAAAATGACCATAAAACTATGAAACGTATAGAGCAAACACGCAAAAAATATAACAATATAGAGTATAAATTGCGAATAAATTGTATATGCGAATGTTCGGATATTTTGTGAGAAATATACTTAGTATAAAACGTGACGGCAAAGCAATAATTTCTTTTTTATTTTTAAAACATTAAAATTAATCTATTTTGGTACAAATATAATTTGCACACCTGCAAGATCCCTTAGAGACTTATCTTTAATGCTCTTTGTTATACTTGCAAACATGCTTAAAAAACAAATAAGTAAATAACGACAACTAAAAATGTCACATGATGTACAAAAATCAGCAACCGGATCTAAACGCATTCATGATTGCAAAAAAAGCGATTAATCCAAAATCAAAGAACCGAATCGTGCAGCGCCGGCTGGACCTTTAACATATCTAACTAAAAACAATGGATGAGTCAGTATCGGTGTACACAGACACAAATGAAGCCCAGTGCGCGTTGATTCGCCGTAAATTACTTATATAATGGGCTCTCCCTCACTTGCGCGCGCGCGTTTTTAAACCCATTTAAATGTCCGACTAAATAATGGCGCCTTTGTACATTCGACTGTAATTTACGCGCTCGCACGTACACACACCGTCGCCACCGCCGCCGCTTTTAATCGGCCCACGCGCACATACACACGCGCGCTTGCGTTGGCAGTTTACGACTTCCGTTCGATTTCCAACGCGATACTGAAAACACCCCCGGCCGTTAAAAAAAGAGAGAGAGAGGGACAGAGAAATTAATGAAATTCGAGCGATGCTCATACGCACTACGTTGGCGAAAATTGCGACGCATTATGCAAACTCTATACTATAGCGAACAAGGTTTTCACCTCGCGCCGGTAAAGGGATACTCCCGCGGAGAAAATAAAGAAAGACATACGCATAGGCCAGAACGAGGAGTATGAGTAACCGAATCCGCGGCCGACTGCAACCAGTTTGTCGCTCGTTGACATCTCATATCTCGGCAAGAGAGAGAGAGAGGCTACGACGGCGAGGATGAGGAGGAGGAGTGTATAAGTACTTTCGTCCGCAGCTTTTTCCGCCCCGATAACTCGCGAGCGCGCGCGCGCGGGCTTCGGTTTCAGGAAGCGAGGACAATGAGCGCCAGAGAGAAAGTGCGGTTTTTCGTATGCGATGGATGTTGAAAAATTGTTGCTGCAGTGTGCGGTCGCTTGCGGGTGCGATGGTGTAATTACGGGGTTGTGGTAGGAGTAGGCAATAATTCTGTGCGTTTTGAGAAATCCATTGATGGGTCTGGCGAAATGCCTAAATTGTGCATATCTATATAGTATACAAAAATAGCGGGGATAAGTCCAATTTTAGTGTGCCACATTAAAATTTCTTATAATCTGAAGCTTCATAAAGTATATAGCCAATAACTTTGCTAACGATTCAATGATTATTTCATTTATAGCCACGAGCGATCGAGGATCTACGCCGCTGGACGTCGGCGGAGGCGCTGGGCGACGTGACCGTGGCGCCGGACTGCGCGTCGCGCATCTTCGCCGATGTAACGACAGACGACCGGCCGGTCGATCACAAGCTGCCCAGTCCCGAGGAACAGGTCCAGGCCGTCGCTCTCAAGTGAGTATCTTAGCCCTCTATTATCTTTATTATCGAATTGAATAAGGTTTTATGAGAATTTATCTGAGTTTAAATGTTATATACTGTCGGCTTTATTAATTAAAAAGTTTTATTAATTTAAAAAGTGGCAAACTTAAAGAAGAATGATAAACTTTAAAACGAAAATGCCCGTAGAGTAGACGCAGTTCTTTACCAATTAAGAAAAAATAGAAAAAATTTACCATAATATACTCTGTCAAAATGAATCATGAAATTTCACTGTAATCCAAAATCATAAATATTCTACAAACTAATTAAAACTGCATTTCTTCGCATACCGATTTTTAACCATTACCAAACCCCGCAGATTCCCAGCGGAGATCGTGGCGGTAGACGTGAGCGGCCGAGGGTTCCATCGCATGTCGATGCGCCGCAGGTCGCTGCACACCGGCGCGGCCGGCAGCCAGCAGCAGCAAGACGACGGAACGGTGAAACGACGCTCGAGGCCCCGCAGGCCACGGGGCAAGCGGCGGAACACGATCGCCGGAACGGATCAGAAGGAGATTCGCAAGGCTGTCGCTGGGTAAGTGTGTGCATGTGTAAGAGGCATGTCGGTGTCGGTGGGCTGTGACGGATTTATGTAAGGCGGTTATGGTCGCTGGAGCGAATAAGATTGAGGGAACGAGATGAGTTGCGGTGCTGCTTTTTTTTGGCTGTAACACGATGATGATGAATAGTAAAAATTTCATAAATTTTTATAAACGTTTTTTTCGAAGAGTTTGTAAGTTACTTGGAACTTCTGAAACTGCACACGAAATGCAACAGTTCACGCTTTCCGCTATAACACTTACATCGGTATGAGCAATGGGGGGACTTTCGCAAGAGCGAATCTTTGCGGCAACGCTGATAAGCGAAATCAAATATGCACGGCGTCCCATTATATATACGCGCTTACGACAACGTTAATGAATGGTAATCGCATTCAATTCCCGTTTATTACGGCTCTCTTTCTCCTCCTTCTCCATCACTACGCGACGCTGTTCGCTGCACACACACAGCCACACTGTGTGTACTCCGTGCAAGTTAAACATCCTGTTTCCAGGATGCTTATATATACACTCGCGGAAAACTTCTCTCGCAATGACGCGTGCACGCGATGTGCTTTGTTCGAACTCTAATTAGAATTCGTTGTCTCCCGGAGTGGATCTTGGCTGGCCTGGTTTCGGAATCCGTCTGCTGTATACTTTCGCTCGAAACGGGAAATTGGACTAGGCTATATATCTAGACTAGAAAAATTCCTTAAGCTATTCCGTTCGATTTCCATTTAGACCGTGCTATTAAAAAGTACAGTAAAAATTACTGTTCTCCAGTGACCATATAGAACCAACAAAGTGATGTTGTTCCTTTCTAACATGAAACCGCTATGCAATTTCAGAGAGACGCCGCTGGACGAGACGGAGGAAGCGTCAAGCGGCGGCGCGTCGAAGCGCGCCCACCGATCCGCGAGTACCGATCTGCTGGGCACCGGCAAGAAGGATACTTCGCCCACGGAAAAGAAGTCCCACTTCAATACCCTTAAGGCCTGGGGTAGGTCCCGGCTGAAGCTCATCAGTCCCAAGTCTTCCAGTCAGCAGCAAAGTCGGATGGTAAGAATAATCTCCCTAGCTCTCAAAAACAATCTAATTTAATTATTCATCAACTAATCCTACATTTTTATATTCATAAAGAACGCGGGATCCGACGAAACGACGACCTCACCGGTATCAGGCAGCCTGGACCGTCGCTCCACATCCCGCCACAATGCCTCCACGGATGAGCTGGAGGATTCTCAGCACGGCACTTCGCGTCGCACGAGACGTGACGCCAGCAAGTCCCACCACCATGAACGCAAGCCCAGCTCTTCATCCTCTAGTGGTAAAAGTGTGTCCAGTCAGCAACAAGTGTCCACTCATCATCACCACCACAACGACGACGATGCCCAGTCGTCGATCACCGAGGCAGCGGAAGTCAAGGACAAACAGCAGCTACAGCTACCGCTACATCAGCAGCAGGCGACCTCGCAGACAGCCTCGAGGCAGTCGAGTGTAAGGTTGAGGGAGAGCGCGGCTGAAAGACGCGAGAGGAGGAAAGCCAGTAGTAGAGCCGACGAACCTCCGCACTCCAGCAGTGGCAACTGGAGCGCTTCATCCGAGAGCGGCAGGGCGAGCATCGGCAGCGAAACCACCACCACGACACATCCGCCGAGGTATGGTTGCGATGCATCAGAGGATAGGTAGTGAAGAGTTATTATTGGGTTAGGAGTGGATGTTTGGCTGGAATGGGGATTGTATATTATGTGGTTTGAGGGAGAGTGATTTGGAAAGTTCAGTAATATGGCAGTATGTACGAAAAGTTTTAAGTTTAATTAAATTTATTTCGATTGTATAAAGATCTTAAAGTTTCAAAAGTTTACGGAGAAAAAAAAATAAGATATTGTATTGTCATGAGTACTAAATATTGCTATTGATTAAGTCTGTCAACGTAGATTCTTTTCTTATATAGAAAAGATTGTATTGCTAAATACTGGAGCGATGGACTAAATCCAGGTCATATTTAGGCCTAGTGATACGAATTGTATAGAAGTTCAAAGCGCACATGACGATTTTCCGTACGCCTGTATTACTCACGCATTGAACCGCTTTCTATACGAGTAAATACCTCAATCTGACTGTTTATCTAAATCTGACATTGTCATCACTCGTTATCCTAAAGAAACAATAGCGTATTCAGTGTATGAGACAAAAGCTTCGAACTCGATCCATTAATAAAGAAACTTCCCCGTGCACAAATCACACGAGCCAAGCACAGCATCCACTCGTCTTCAATTACAATTTTCTCCAGCACTCACCGTTTACTTTTTACTTCCCAGATCGACAACGACAGCGTCAATCGGCACCTCATCGACCTCGTTATCGCACGCGCGTCGTCTGAAGGGCCGGGACACTTCAGCTTCATCATCGGTCACCTCAGAAGGTACCCTCACCCCGGACATAATCCAGGACATCAACGCGGTACCGTTCTCCGACGACGGCGAAACCTCGTCGGTGTATTCCTGTGACACCGAGGGTTATTACACGTCCTTCCATGTCGACTCAGGCCTGAAGACTTTACGCGAAGAGGAACCATTGACGCCTGTTGGCCAGCACCAACCACAACTACTGCCACAGAGCCCGCTGACCAGGAGCAACGAGGTGCAGTCAGATCCCACGTCGCCTGTCGCTGAGAACGAGTACGAGCTTTTTGGCAGAGGATCCACGTCCACGACGACTAGCTCCGCGGGGACCGTTTGTACGACCCTCATGGCGCCCCCGCCGCCCGAGAGGAAGTCCAGCTTGACCGTCGTTGCTATGGTAGGGTGGAAGTGTAGAAAGTGGTTTGCGATTGCGAGCGGTTGGTCGTTGTAATGATGAGAATCATAAGGTGGAAAAGGTTTTAAAAATTTACGAATATTATGTTGAATTGCCTCCAAATGGACGGAAAAATTCGGATTGTTAACTATTTAAGGATATTGTAACGTGTTTATAAGATACCTTAATAGAACGCCAGAATAACAAAAATGATTTTATAAAAATATTTTGAGTAAAAAACGTTTTGAAGCTTTATAAGTACCAGAAATTAATGTTTTAGAATCATTCTAAGAATTCTTTGTTTTAAAGCTATATTTAAATATATAGCAATATTTGGAAATAATCTAAATTATTCTTGAAAACTCCGTAATTCTATTGCACTGTATGGTAATTGTAATTGACAAAAGAAATAGCAAGTAAAATTAAAGAAGGACAAATGTTAAAACATTACGAACTCATTTCAAAGATACAAATTTGCCAGTAAAACACGTGTTTACATTATCATCACAGTACTCGGATAAAATTCATTTCCATAAAAGCACATAGACCAAAACGAAAACATTAGCCACAACCGCCACACCAACAACCAACGCATTATACACCCATTCAGCAAATACATTAATTCACTCAATGACTAAACGAACCCAACCCGCAGGTGCACGGCGGCCAGAAGCAGAACGGTGGCGAGTCACCGGACAGCGGCCACAACACCTCATCGTCGCCGGTAGAGTCAGCCTCGAGTCCAGCCTGCACCGGACGCTCGTGCTCTGAGTTCGAGTACTCGGAATCGAGCGATCTCGAGGGTTGCGAGCGCATCGAGCGCATTAGATCGAAAACAGCGATCAACACCAGCCGCATACCATCGATGTGTGTCATCACGCCATCCAACTCCGACGACGAGCAGCACAAGGAGACGAAGCCGAAGAAGGAGAAGAGCAATCAACAGCAGCATCAACAGCAGCATCATCATCAACATCAGCAGCATCAGCAGCAGGTGTTGATGTCGGCGACGGTGGGTACAGCCAAGATGGAGGTGATTAACGGACAGGACAAGAATCTGTACGCGACTGTGCAGACCGTCGTGGCGACCGCCAGTGTGCAGAGTTGTGATAAAGGTAGGAGTCTTTAAATTGAATGTATTTGAGCTACGCTCAAGGTTTTACCGGTCAAAATCGGACGATCGGTAATCATTTGCTCTAAAGTTTATTAACTGTCATCACACATACATCTACAATTTAAAACGCACTTTCCAGGAGCATCGGCCCAGAACCTGAAGATCAGCCCACTCAGCGGGATGCTTGGCAAGCTCCGCGGCGTCCTCCCCGGCAAGAAGAACCAGCCGAAACCCCAGGACCTGAACTCGAACCAACCGCACCGACTACAAGCCCCACCTCAACCGGACTCCGGCGACTACGTGACTATCGCTGACGTGCGGAACAACAATGATAAACGCCGTCAGGAAGTCGCGGCGGCGAACAGCGTGTCTACTGCTGGTGTTACTTACGCGAATGCTGATCTGTTCAGACGCGATGCCGAATACGTTAGTCTGAGCGAGCTGCCAAGGAAGGCAGATTCCTCGCTAGAGAGGAGGAGACAGGGTGCCAGGGTTATCCTGGATTCCGACGGAAAGGTTGTGTACTCGTCGGATAGCCTGAGAAGGAGGAAGGGCGCGCACACGACGTTTATACCAGGTGAATAATATAAATAAACATTCGTAGTTTGAGATGCTTCAGAAACTCTGGAGAATAAAAAAAATGTTTTCAAAGTCGATTCTTAAAAAAAAAAAAAAAAAACAGCAATTAATCCCCAATTCAGTTGAAAAAATAAAAGAATTCTTAGTATTGAAAATACTTTCGAATGATCATATAAAAATGTTTAATGTGTAATTATTTTGCCTTCCACAGGACCATTCGTAAAGGAAGGCCCGTCGTCACCAGCGGCATCTCCGCTCCTTCACCGAGCGCAGATCACCCCGCGGGCGGTGACGCGAACCTCAGACGCCGTCGACGGTGACTCCCACCTTCGTCCTAACCCGAACACCAACCCTTCTGAACCCACGAACCACACCACCTCAAGCCTACCCCAACCCCAACAACCCGGCAAGGTCATCATCCGCGCGGCAAAGTCACCTGACCGTGACGCCAGTCCTGACTACGTGCGTACACCCGCCACAGTCGTGGGTCCTACGGGCAAAGCGGCGCCCAGCCGTCACCAGGGCGCCTACGTCAACGTCCAGGGCGAGGAAGGTAAGACAGCGACCGGCAAGCGACAGAATTCGAACAAAGCGTCCTCCGCGCAGAGCCGAATGGGCCGAATCCGCGAGGAGGCCGAGAACCGACCTCCCGAGGTTACTAGCAAAGGCGTGACTCGAGTCAGACACCCTATGAGTCTTAGGTTCAGGCACAAGACCTGCAACTCGTTGGAGAGAAAAGTGCTGAAGCCCAATCTTAGACAGGTTAACGGTAGTAGGGCCGCGGACAGGACGGCGTTCTATCCCCCCGGGCTTCAACCCAACGGTAATACGCCTAAACTCACCCGTAGGTTGATAACCGAGCGAGAGCTTGTGCAACCTGTAAAACCTAGCGCCGAACCTATAACCACGCAGAGTAGCGACAATGAGCTTCCCGATCCCGAGACCGAGGGTATAACCGAGACGCCGAAAGTCGATCGTAAGCTTCGGAGAAGCGAAAGCTACCGCATGGCCAACAGCCCGATCATGTTCATAAAGAAACTGTCCAGCTCAGCTGGCAACGACAAAAAGATCTTCCGCACGGCTTCGGAAGAGCTGCGCGAGGATCTGCTAAAGGAGCGGATCAATTACCCGGAGACGGTAGTCGCCAGTCCCGAGCTGGACGATCTCGAGGATAGTAGCGGGGCGGTGATGGGCTTTGATAACGCGACCCCGTCGCCCGTTGACGCGATCGCGTCCAGGTTGTTGAGAAGTCCCAGACCCAGGGCTACGGATATCGAACCTGCCAGGGTGCTCAAGTATTCCGGGATGGATACGGAGATCTGGTAGGGTGGGGAAGGCGACTTTCTTGAGCGTTGAGTGGAAGAAAGGTTTATGAAAATTAATGACTCGTACGGTTATAGAAATTATGTGCCCTCGTTTTGTAATCAGTAGAAAGGCAGCGCCTGCATAGTTCTTTTTTGTTTTTATTAGTTTCTCTTACTAGGCTGAATAGCGGAGATATATTCTTATAACTAATACTGATGATAAATGCAACTGAGAATTTTTTCACTGTGGAGAGACGTTCGTATCGGCAAGTATGTTATTATATACGTGCCAGTACGCAAAGAAAGATAACTAGTAGCTCTTGATGTATTATACTAATGAAATTTTTTTTCTTAGATTATTATTATTAGACTGGGGATTTGTGTGCTAAATAAAATTGTTTAATGTGTTCTTTGAATTTTTCTTTTGTCGAAGAAAATATTTCGGATTTAGATTTATATACATTTGCTAATAATTTCTAAATTGATGACATGAAAAGATTTCATTTTGTATGCAAACCGCAGTTTTTATTGTCACGGGGGAAATACTTTAAAGATAAAGTAAAGAACTCGAGTTTTAAAAAAAAAATTATTTTTAATTTTACAACACAATTTTCGTCGTTGTTGCAATTCTTATTCTCAGGTCGATATTTAAAACTTTTCAACGTCAATTTCTCATCTCAGGCAAACCCTTGCAAAACTGCAGACCTTTATAGATGCATTATAAAACAAACAGCTCTATACCACGTTTGCTCGCAGGGGCTCTTGTCGTCCTAAATAGATTATGGATCACCAGTCACGTTTTCACTCTCTCAGCGAACAAACGTATACGTGCACGCACACACATACATTTAACCACGACGCGCGATAATTTTCTTTCTTTCCCTGATTTTCCGCTCCCTTATCTCCCTCTCTTTCTGTTTTGCTATTTCGCGCACGAGCATGCTTTGTTCCGCGCGCTCTCATCGGCGCACCAGTTTTTCTCGGTTCTCTTTCTCTCTTGCCGAGGCGATGCTAATTTGCCCCGTCTTCAGATAAGTCGGTGTAAAAATCCGTGCCTGTGATTATATGTGTGATTCGTCGAAGGATTTTTACGGTCGGCCACGTCAATCAGCGTTTTAAAAAATGTATATATATACGGTCTAATCGCGCATTACTCAGCTCTCTGCTTACTTAAGAGCGATGTATATCGCGCGGGTATGACTAGCATAGTAACAATTTCTTGCTGAATAACCAGAACTATGAAGTATCGGTCGATGTTATGTATGTCTTTTGAGTTTTTGATATAAATTTATGTATATATATTAATTAAGTTTGAGGAAGTCGTCTCGCTTCTTTGAGAAATTAAAGAAGTCAAATGAGACGAGGAGGATAGATCTATATTTAGTTGTAAAAATTAACGGATGCTGATTAGTAGCCTTGTGAAATTTTTATGTTTTCTAGCACTTTTTTATTATCGACTATTTATAGAAAGGAGTTATGAAAATGTGTATTAGTCATGAAGAAAAAATTCTCACTGATAAATTTGAACGAATAAAGCTCAAAAACATATAGCTCAGTAAGTGTAAAAGGTTGAGGAGATTTTCTTTACACTAAAAAGAAACAAGTTGGTAAAATTTACAAAAAAATCCTGCCATTTTTGTTTAAATTTACTTAAAAATAAAATTTTCTAAATTAATAAATATGGTATCCTACAATACGAGTTATTTACTGTGCAATTGCTGTCTTAAGATTCAAAATTATCCATTTTGTAAACGTTAATCGCAGAAGAAAAAGTGGCCGGTAATTGGTCTTAGATGGACGGGCATAGGTACACCCACCCTATACTTAATTTAACTTGTTTGCGTGAGTTAGGAAAAAGTAAAATTGTTGTAAAAAAAAAAAGTAAAATTAACTTTATTTATAGCATAAAAACAAGTTTATATTTATAATTAAAATGACGATACTTTAATAAAAGAAAGATTCTACTTTTTCTTTACGTTATTACTACCGATACTGTTATAAGTAGAATTAACGTATCATTTCAAGTGAAATCAACTGCAAAAAAGTCTCACTAACTATTTATTTATTTCCGTGTGTATTGAAGATCTACTACAGACTGTAAAACTCCAAAATATTATATTATACTGTGTCTTATACATGTATAAATTATAGTAATTTTTTGGATTTTTACACTTCGTGATAGCTTCACGATACAGTATGTTAATCTTTGCAAACCCTGTACAAAAATAGCCAACGATCTTTTAATACATTATAAATTATAACTTTTTTCAAAGAGCACGAATACACGACAACAAATTACATTATTGCTTTGTGCATTTTCATTACAATAAACAAGATAAATCAGAATATTTACTCTTCGGTTATAACAACTAACATCATTTTTCGTTTATTAAACACACATGAACGAAAAAAATAATCATTCTATTTCCAACATTTAGAACAAACAGAAGTTCTTATAACACCATTATCCACGCAAATTTGATCAATATAAAAATATTAATTTTAATCTTGCGAAACGGCTATTAATCAAAATATTTATATATACACCACCAACACCGCGAGAGAGCCTAATAGAATTACGTAACACGCGGCGATAAAAATAGCACTGTGCCGATAAACACGAGATTTGATCCTCGTTTGGTCCAGATTCCCAATCAGTTCCCCTCTCTCTTTATCTGCACTTATCTTATTTATACACATGTACTGTCTTCCAAGTACCACCGCACTCTACACGCACGTACGCACGCACGCACTTCCGAAGGACAGACGCGTTTTCGACCCGAAAACCCGCGCACCGCACATCGTATATAAAACTAGTCCGAAAAAATAAGCACTCTCTCTCTCTTTTCCCCTGTCTCTATAGATCAAGGCAATTCGTCTTCTTCTTCTCGTATTCTTTGATTACGCTAGCTCGTATATACTGACTCTCTCCCTCTTCTTGTCGCCCGCGCGCGCGTCCTTCGTGCATTATGCAACTCCGACCTGCGCTTGCAGCATCGTCGCGGGGGTGAAGAGGGCTGGGGGGCAGGGAAATAATGCACTGATAGCCTCGAGATGAGGCGAAAGCGCGCGAGTGATAAGGCGGATACGTAAAAACGCGGCGGCGATAAGAGACGCGCGCGCTTGTACATATATACTTACATACGCGCGCGCGCGCGCGCGGGTATTGTTTTAATCATTAACGGTGACAAATGTAAGTGCATGGTAACAGCTCGCCTGGTGGTCCTTATTTATGACCGTGCGGCAGATATAGAACGGATATATATGTGCATGCGTGTACATGTGTCGCCAAGAGATTTTAGATGTACCGTGCGGAGTTACGGGATTAGACGAGATGTCCGTATACCGGTTTATTCGGTGGGGATTTTTTTTATTCGTCAATGCGTGTGTGACGGCAGAGAAAATTATTTATCTGATAAAGTGAAAAATCTTCTATAGCGACTAATCAATTAGTCACCTAACCTAGTTTGCCATTCATTTTTTTTCACGCGCCTCGCAGCGAGTTTTTTCTTCTTTTTCCCGCAAAAATCAAATAATGAATAATTATAATAACAATGATACAACAATATTGTTAGCAGCCGCTATAGGGAAATCGACTATACGTACTTCTCTAAACACCGAAAGGTATATATCCTTATTGATCGATGCACACACCGCTCAACAACATTGTGTATATAAATATGTACTTCGCCAGCACCCCGTACCACTTTTATCTCAAATTCTTGAATTTATCGACTTTAACGACCGTCTATTGTACATGTATAACCAAGAGGATAACACAACGGCTGCCCCGTGCAGGCGCGCACGCGCGCTATATGCCCAGTGGAAAATTCGTTTCACGCGCGACCGGGGATCAACAAACTGTCGGTTCTCGTATTTTCCGCTTTTCCTCGAGACTTCGGACTCGCGGGGGAGACGATCAAGCCACATTATAATATAATACACCCGTCAGTGGAAAATTGTGTTTGCAAATCGCTCGCTTGCGTGTGTACATGCATACATACGTGAGAGAATCGTGTTGTTTGAAGCGGCATCGCTCAACAGGCCAGCACTGTTGCGTCAGATTGAAAAACGAACAATTTGTGTCTGTGTGTATACTTATCCGATGTCACCGATATGATGGGTATAAGCGCGTGTTTCTGCACACGGCCGCAAGAATCAAACTTTTTTTTTAAATGTATAAAATAAATCAAAATGACGGAAAAAATTTTGAGGAAAACAATAAGTGGATAATATTGGGGCTTTTACATAACGCGAATGCCTTGAAGTTCTGTCGACGCGATAAGGTTGGCGCGTTACAAAGTTCGCCGGTTTGAGGTTATGATTGATTAACTTTAACTTTAACTGTGTTATATTTATGTAACTTTTTAATTTTTATATCGCGTTGAAATTAAAATTCCAGAAATTTTACTTGCTATTTGTCAGAAATGGGTATTTATTCATTTTTCTTTGGAAATTTTATAATTAAAGAAATATATAAACTACCATCTAATAGTAACAAATATCGTATCTTACTTTAAACCTTTAAAAGTATTCTGCTAATCACCGTAAACAACTTCTTATCACTGGGTATAAAGCAAAAAAAAACCTCCTCTCTAGCGTTCGCCGCCAGGTGGCGTACGCATGTTTTCCACGTTCCCACCACTAAACAAGTAGAGTTCCATCTTTAACCCAACTTCGCTCTCATTCTTCCCCCCATTTGACGCCGTTCCTCTTTCTCTTATCGCGAAGACGAACTTCAAACCGGTCAACGATTATATAACCGATTTCTCTCAGACGCGGTGAAAAAAAGGTGCCGAATAATCATCTCTCTCTCTCTCGCTCTCTCTCTCTCTCTCTCTCTCTCTCTCTCTCTCTCTCTCTCTCTCTCTCTCTCTCTCTCTCTCTCTCTCTCTCTCTCTCTCTCCGCGTTTGGGCGCGCGCGCGGCGTGTGTCAAGTGTGTCAGGCCGATAAGCCGCCCACGGGGAGTACACGCATACTCACACACAGATTGTTCGGCGTGGTGATGGTAGGGGGGAATCTTGTTGCTAGACAGACGGTCGCCGGTTTTGTCGTCGCGCGGTACCGAAGCAGCCTCCAGTCGTGATACGGCAGCGCGTCGAGTCGCGCTGCTGCTGTACGTTTATTAACCGTCCCGGCGTCTTTTATATTCCGAGGAGTTTTGTTGGGTTGGGACTGCAAGTATTACATTTTTTGGGCTGTTGTAAATATTTTTTTGGACTTCCACGACGTATTATCACCATGCTGGCGAGGCACCTCTTGTTTCTGGCAACGCGACGACCCAGTAAGTTTTGGTTTTATTTTTTTTTCATAAACGATTGGTCATCTTCATTGCATAGACAGTTGTGGGGATGAATCTTGGGCCAATAGGATTTAGGAGACTACTTGATAACTTTTATGTGTTTAAAATTACATTTAGGTATAATTGAATTGCGATAGGAAACAAGTGTTAAGTGAAACAAAATTACGCTTAACAATTCATAGTCATAGACCATTAAAAAATTGTATGCATACTCTATTTGTGCCTGTATTACAAACTCTACATCCTAGTGATATTTTTCAAGTATTTCATTTACAATTATATCGTTATTTGATCATTTAGGAGGACATTACAAAGTAATTTTGAAGACAGAATAGTTGACTGTCACGTGGTTTCGCAGTGTCTTATTTTTGTAAAATTATATATAAAACTTTTTAATTAGTGTTCTATAAAAATCCACGTTTATTTAATTCCAGTGAATATAAATAACATGATTCGAAGAATATTGAAGCGCACATAATTTATTTGTTACTGATTTTAAAAGGCGCGATAAATCCATCGCATCTTCAGCTTTCGATTCAGTTGTTTGCAAGTTCACATGGGTCCACTATCATTCCTTTTGTAAACACTGCAAGAGCCTTTGATTACTCTGCTTATGTGTATAAACAGCGGAATGCTTTCATAATTAACAAAATCTTTTTATCACGTGATGATGCTCCACAGAATGAATCATTCTGGTTTTTAAAAAGCTCCAACTTTTCTTTGAAACTATTTAAAAAAATCAATGTTGATGTAATGACGGTGTAATTATTGATATGTTCACATAATCATAAACAAAGCTGATCTATATACCTATTGTCATTTTATAATGCAGCACGTGGTTGAACATTTTTGAATAAAAATGCTTCGTATATTTTGAAACAATACCCAATGAAAAATATTATTAACGATTATTTAATACTAATTATCATTGATCTTTATACTGGATTACCATTTTTTGCGGTACTTAATTATATATTTTGCATAACAAAGCAACCTTCATTTTATATTCAGTTTTGATTAAAAAAAAATTTTAACTACCGATAAATCGACACATAACTCCGTTTATCGATTTTTATATCGATTTTTTCAAAAACAAATCAATACAAACAGAAAAGAGTAACATGTATACATATATAGCTTTCTCGTCGGATACACGTTTACATAAACCGGCGGGAGAAGCGAGTGAGACAGAGAGAGAAAACAGATTTATCAAATCGTCCGTACTTTTCCTTCGTGCATCTCGTGCGCATGTATTGGCCTACGCTCGCACGAGAAACTACATGTTTTTCACAAGGCTTTTTTCCTCTTATCGCCAGACGCTGCCTCAATTTCTATAAATTGCCGATTATTAGTTGTAAAAATGGCACTATTATGTAACCGCCGATCGAAGGGGGGGAAAATGCAAGAGCGAAAAAGTGCTTCCGCCTAGCCAGACAACTTACGTATTTACGGAAAGATCTTATTATTCAGATTAATTGACATCTCGTTAATGTTTTGTAATTAAAATTCATCTTGAAAATTATAATCCTGATACAATTGCTAAACTTTTTTGTATACCCTTATATTGGCAAATCATAATGATTGTACCACAATCATTTAATTTTTCAAAAATCAGTGACCCCGATCTCGTATCGAGATAAAAGGTATACAGCCTCGACAAAGTCTGCACGCGCCAAAGCGTTTTTTTTTGTTATAACACACACTTTGAACGCTGATTTCGAGAAAATTCGCTCGTGCCTCTTAGCTACTTTTTATCAGAACCGATTGTGTGCCGCTGGATCAGCGAAACTTTCAATGTGTAGTAAGTTTTGATCGATTGGCAGTTGAACTAATTGAATAGTTGCGAATTTTGCTTTCGATAACAACAACATATTGCAACTGGACAATTTATGTTGAAAAAATATCGAGATTGCCACTCCTTTCGACATATAAATGAAAAGTTTCCATCTCTTGCTATCTATACAGTGTTTTATCGTATAAACTAGGATGATAAAGTGCAGCATTGTGTGGACATAGACATGCACGTGACAAGAAAAAATAGGCGAGATAAGTCGGCGCGTATATACATAGGAATATTGTGTGCTGGCGCGTTTCCTTTCGCCTCTTCTCGATTTCCTCTCTGGCATTTTTTCCCCTCGCAAATATAGCTATCGCGTGTTATACAGCGACCCACGTGTGTGTGTCGGATAACGGCAGAGTTCAAATGTCAGAATCACCTCAGTGCGGGGCATTCTCTCAAATTTCGATAAGTCGCTCGCGGGTGTAAAGCGATAACAGATGTACATTGTTGTAATATCAGTAGAAAGTAAATTTCGAGAAATCCTTAATCAAGGGGAGATGCAAAAATGTGAAATTGATGAGTACATATTTTTGTTCTCTCTTTCGATTTTTTTATGATCAGGAAAGTGCAATTTTTCAGGTTTATCGCGTATTATGCAAATTACATGTCATCCGTTGAGTTCGTTGCCTTTTTTCTTTTATCGGATTCGTTCGCCGAAGAACCTTGCTGAAAATCACAATACGACACTTTTATCGAAAATCATTGAAAATGTTTTTTTAATTCAACGATTAAGATAGTTATACATCCCAAACGATTGATTTTAATTAAAAAAAAAAACAAGATTAATATTGTAAGTTATTTGCGAATCTGTCAGCTAATATTTCATTTTTTTTAATTAAAATATATATCTTGCGAGACAGCGCGATTATGTAAAGTCGAGCAATATAGATTGATTAAACAGTGAATTGGGATCGAAAACGCATCGCGTTGTTATCGTTCGTAAACCGACGATAGCGAATTCTTAATTGAAAGAGCAGATCCAAAAACCTTTAAACTTCCACGCAACGCTCACGAAAAAAAATCCAAAAAAGCCGACCTTGCAGTATATGTACGTTATCGCGGGTCATACAAAAACCTGCAGTGGAATAATCCTCGCGGGGTGGCCCTGGCATCATGGGAGTATTTAGAGCGCGCGTACGTAAGAGAGAAAGAAAATAAGAGATTAGAGAAAGTCCGCCGCTGCCTCCCCGCGGTTATCTCGCGCGAGAGCACGGTGACGAAAGCGTCATGCGGGATGATATGTATATATAGGGAGCCTCGTCAGTGGTATAGGAGGTGGGGGGAGTGTTCGAGAGGTGGTTTTACCGTTGCTTTTATGAAAAAAATATGGTTTAATTTAGCGCTCGAAAGCTCGTTTTAAATGAAATTATGCTTTTGTTTAAGACGAATTTTCATTTTAAAAGTATTTTCTTGACAATAAATTGTACATTGTTACATTTCAGCAATGATAAACTACCACCTTGCGAACAAGCCCGGTTATATATACATTGTTTTTACAAATGTATAAATTAAAGTAACAATATACCTGTACACTAAACGAACAACAATTAATAACCGTTAAGTTAAATTAATTGACAATAATTGTAGTACAAGATAAACGCGAAGAAACGTCGCGCGCTCGCGAGAGTATTATTATTTATCGCGATATCTAGTAAATATTAGTGGGGAAAATGCCCAATGACTGATTAGAGAAAGTTTTATTTCCGCAATAAAGTATGTAGCGAACGCATATGTAGTAAACAAAAGTTCAACATGAGGATGAATCTTATCGCGCGCCTCTAGCGCATATAAAAACGCGCATCGAATAATATTTTCGTCTACTATAAGAATCAAAGTATTCTGACTCACGTCACAAATTTTTTTTTTTAACTGTCCTCTCGATACATAGTATTAGTATATCGTAAGACGACTTGTACAAATACATTAATAATAATAATAATAATGTAAGGAAAAGAAAAATGTGGGTGTTTCACATTAATGTAAATATAATACGCTTTATAAGGTTACAAACAAGTGTAGAAAACACGAGTAAACAATATCGGCCGTGTGAGTATTAAAAAGAAAAACCAGTGTTGGTCGCTGTCCCTCTCGCATGTCGAGTCCATTATGAGCAATTCCTATATGATTTTGTCACTCGCTTTTGTCGATTGAGTGGAATGGAGTGACGAAAGAACAAAAAAAAACCCTATGATTAACTGTACATGTTTAGTGCTGGTCTCGCGTTGTAAGTGTGGTCATTGGTCATTAAAATAACTAACACACGACTAACTTAGTTGGGATATGCTGCTCGGCAGTTTTATTAATATTTGTAAAAGAATTGTTTTTGGCAGCTTGGCTAATACGATTAATAAAAATTCAAGAGTGCACTAAAATAATATTTACCATTTTAAAAAGAAAAAATTTGAATAATTGAATTTTAGTGTGTCTCTTATAATTTGAAGAGCATAATAAACTGCCTTTTTAACAACGTAATCCTATCCTCGAAAACAAAGTGTCCTATTTGTATATAACAAAGCTTTTTGTTGGTAAAAATAATACATTTATCGTTGATATATAGACGTATACTTACAACACGGGATGGGCATATAATTTTCGTATGCGCTGTATACATATTGTATATGTGTTTTTTATATCATTTCTTTTACCTCTAGATTTTTTCTTTGTACCTTATTTTTTAACTTTCTAAGCGCACTTAGATTAAGATTGTATATGTTTTTTATTGTTATTAATTTTTCTTTGTACATAATTTTATATAAATTAGATTTTTTTTCATATGCTGTCGTCTGTCCTTAGATCGAATGTAACAAAAATTTATCATGATTTTGTATGCACACTTCACAATTTTTTATTTTTATCATAGTTTTAAAGAGGATTATTTTATCATTATTATTTTTTATCATTTACGAAGAAATGTATGTGAATAGCTTTTTTTTTATATTAAAGAGACAATTGCATTTGCATTTCATTTTGATTATTATTATCATAACTCTCCCGCACTTTCGATCGTTCTTGAGCACACTGCACAACTATCTTAAATTATAAACTAATTTTTACCATTAGACGTTTTTTTTTCGTGTTTTTATCATTTTTAAGCTACTAAACCTGTCAATTGTAAATAACATGATGGTATTTATTATTTAACACTCACAGGTGAAAATTAATATTTCATTCAATCTCAAAATTCAATTAGGGTTTCTAACGATATATCACCGGTACATGTTTCACTATAAAAATTTAGCACTGTTTTTTTCTGTCTTGTACCTTTATTTTTAATTTGTTTTGTGTGTGTGTCACTCATGCGTCAGAATATTTATAAATGTTTGGTACTGAAAAAACAAATACACACAAACGCATCAATGCACCCATTCACGAGTGTGGCACCTTCATATAGTAACTCTCATCTATCATAGTTGCATATCACATGCTCGGTGAGTACATTTTTTTCTTCATTTGACGCACGCAGTAAGAGAACCTTTGGTTCGATTTGTAAGTAATTGTTGTAATATAAAAAAAATAACACCGCACTCTATAAAAATAAAGCAATCCAAAGTCGCGTGTAAATGAAAATCAGTGAAAATATCAACTGATTCTTACCCCATGCAGCTATATTTGCGTTATATTATTATATCCGACTTTTCAGTATTTTATTTTTAAAGAGTTATAAGCTTGTAATTAATCATTGAGCATTGGTAGATTATTATTAGTGCTTTTGCAAAATGACTGCTTATTATTTACTAAATTCGAAATCCAGGCATGATGTTTGCTTTTGTTTTCTAACACAAATTACAAAAAGCCATTAACACGGTTTTATCTAATACTTTTAACAAACTGAAACAACAGTATAAACAAAATTTCAAAATTAATAATAAAAAAATATTCTAAATCATTATATTATACTCTTTCAATCAATCATCTATACTCGTACATGGAATATGGGCCTATATAAGAAACAAATCGTAAATTCGTATATATATAAAAAAAACTTCATAAAGCGTATGACCTTAGTTATCACACAACACCATCCAACCTCATCAACATTCTAAAAATCCGATCCCTTAACCTCGCCACTATTTGTTCCAGAAAAAGCGTTGCTACTAATTCAGTCGACGGATACGATCTCAACGTCGGCGTGTCCCCAGCAGCAACAGCAACAACAACAGCAGCAACCACAAAATTCCCACCAACATCAGCATCAGCCTCCTCCGTACGTGGGTCCGCCGCAGGTGCAGGCCATCTACGAGGACTACGCGTACCACCAGACTGCAGCCGTTTACGACAACAACAATCGATCTCAGGGCCAGCAGCGCAGCTTGCAGCCCCAGCTCCGACAGAGTCTCCCCTTAAAGAATAACAACAACAACAACAACAACAACAATCTTCACCATCACCATCAGCCGTACCACCACCCTAACATTCACCACATCGTCGACCCATACCAGCAGCTCATCTACGAGAAGAGCTTGCAGCATCGGCAGCCCACCTACTATACCGAAAACCAGAAGCTCTACGCCCAGCAGCAACAACAACAGCAGCAACAGCTCTACTCGAAATCCCAGAGCCAGCAACAGTTCTACACACTCCCCAATCGCCGGGCCAACCGCGAGGTCATCCTGGAACCGCCGCGCAGCATCACGCCCGACATAACCAGAGGATTGGCTCGGGCGCCACTCAGTGCCATGCACATGCTGGCTAGACAGGGACAGAAATCCAACTCCGCGGAGAAACTCGTGACGCATCATCATGGACAGGCCGGATACAATTGCCAAATGGATCTTAACAAGAAGAATCTGGAACAGTTCGAGGCGAGGTGCAGACTAGCGGCCCAGCAGCAGCAGCAGCAGCAGCAGCAGCAGCAGAAACTCGCGCCGGTGGATGTCAAAAATAGGTAAGGAAGTGGTACAGTTAACGAAAGATTCTATGTCGCTGGGTAAAACAGAGTTCTCGAATAATATTCTCGAATATACTATTGTATAATGAAGGGTGTCGTGAGATTGACTTTATTTACTTGCCGAACAATTTTCCTATACATATATTCTTTTGATATTTACCATTCAATGTCACATGAAAAATGTACGCTTATTATAGCCATTGTAATTCCAAACATTCGACACTTTGTACACAGTCAAAGTTTTCTCAAAGATTTTCCCACGCACATCTCACTTAAACTTGTATCCCACCTCAACAGATTCGCTTCACCACTGGGTCTCTCAGCTCTCGGCTACCGCTTCTTCGCGTCGACAATCCAGGATGGCCTGAAGGCCGCGCCGATCTCACCGATCGGTCCAGAGCACGCGAACGGCTTCAAATCGTCAACGCCGACGGGTGGTCGAGTCGCCCCGACGGTCGCCGAACGTCTGGCACTATCCTCGCAACGCTGCGCCTCGCCTAATCCAGCCCTCATGCAGCACAACGCTGACAACAAGCTGCAGCTCTCGGATTCGGGTAGGAGTACGCCGACGAACCTCATCCTCTCCCCGATCAAGAGCACGATGTCGAACGAGGAGTTGTTCGCGGCGATACACAAGTCGAAGAGGAGGCTGAATATCAAGGATGATCCGGAGAGCCTGTCGCCGGCCGGCTCGGTCACCTCGCTAAACGCAAAGGGACAGCAAGTGGGGACCAGGCACAGCTGGAGCCCCGAGTCGCAGAAAGTGCCTGAGGTGAGGTTATTGGGGTTATTATGAGATGCTGAAATTTTAAAGAGATTGAATCTTTGTGAGCAGAAAAAATGAGCATTTTGAACCGTTTTTTATTTCGTAAAATTCAAGTTTAACTGGAGATTAATTTTAATGATAATATATGCTATTCTATTTTACAACTTCTGAAGTTCATCTAAACATCTCCAGATCATTAAAAAATTAAAATAGTCAGAAACTAAACTACGTCTATATAGTTAACCAAAATAAATCGATTCCTCTGAAAAATTCTACTCCTATAATTTTTCGTGCAAAAAGTAACGAAAAAAATCTTTTTGTGATTAATCTATAGATCCCGAAGACGGTGCTATCGCCCTCAGCGACATCTCGCATGGACTTCAAGCGTCTGCTCCTCCAGCAGAGTATAAAAGCCGGGCCCGCACGTATCTCCGCCGCCGAGCAGCTAAAGCTCTCCCGTCAGCAGTGCCAGGACCCGTACCAGCAGCAATCCCCTCAGCATCATCAGTATCAACAGCCTCAGCAGCAGTCACCTCAGAAGCCGAACCAGATGCCACTGACAAAGGTTATGAGTCCTCGCTCGGCCTGGCGCTTCCAGACGCCGCGTACTGACGTCCTCTCCTCGACCATAATCGAGGACACGGCCGCTGAAGAAAAAGCGATGAAGCCATCGCCCGATACCCCGTCACCAGTGTCGAGACTGCCTACGACGACGACGAGGCGGCAGCTCGACATGTCGGAGGATAAGCCAGCGAAAACGTTAGAGGAGGTGAAGAACGCGATCAACGAGACGCGGGGCCAACGCAGCCTCGAAAAGCGCGAGAAGGAGCTGGAGAACCGACTGCAAGCCATTGACTCGTCCTCGAAAAAGCAGCAACCATCAGCCACGGACGACGACGCGATTGATCCGGTGAAGGCGATCGAGAGCCGGCGGATGAGCAACCAGCTCGCCCGCGCTCAGTTCCTCGCAAGCTCCACGCCCGTGTCATCTTCCGCCGCCTCCTCCTCCGCGGCGCACAAGGACCTCTTCAGTCGGCGGTTCCGCGCGCGTTCAGAGTCGCCTCAGCAGAACAATTCTCAGCGCGCGTCGTCGAAGTCGCCAACGACGACCGAGGGCGCGACGGTTACACGTAGTCCTAGTGCGCCTGCGCTCGAGACCGCGCTCTAACGGTTTTTCTCACTTCTCTTCTGAAGCCTCGCTCGCCCCCGCGCCTGTATGCATGTGTTGTTATCGTTGTTGTTGTTGTATAGGACGAAAGAGAGAGCGCACTATCGATGCCTGTATTCGCGGTATGTTTATTTATTGTACAGTCGTGTGTGTATAACGATTGGCGCGACGAGTATTTTTTTTTCTTTTTCTTTTTTTGCTAAGCGTGACGAACGCGCGTGGCGTTTTGTATGTGGCGCGCGAAATTTTATATGTATAACCAGGTACCTCTGAAAACGAATATTAAACGGGCGATTTATCTATTATGAAAGTTTTTGGAAAACGCTGCGGTTTGGATATCTGAGGTGTTTTTTTTTATGCTGCGACAATATATCATACGTAAGAGCGAAATCGAAAAATCGGCAAGCCAAATGTATAACGGAACGACTCGCGATGAAATAAAAGTGTGTTCATATTCACGATTTCATAAAGTTTTTGTATCTCTATCCTTTCATTCTCATGATGTGTATATGAGCGCGATAATAATTCTAACACAATCTGGACGAAGTCTTCAATTCGTTCACTCGTTTTGTGTGATGTGGAGAAAAAAAAATTGTCGGCGGTCGAGCTCTCGCGACGCTCGCAACAACGTAGGTGATTCTCTACGACTTTGTGGAGCGCGCGGGAGATTGAGAACCGCCTTGAAATTAAGATAAAAAAAAAATAATAATACTAATAATAATAAGCACATTATGGTGTGTGTATCATTAATTAAGTTATTAATTTATTGTTTCGAGTATGATACATTGTATTTTTGTATTTTTATGTGATGATGACGATTCGAAGAATACGGAAGCATGTAAATATTGTGGCTAAGGAGGCGTGAAAGTCGAGGGAAAGCTTTTTTGTTATTCTACTGTGTCTTATTCTCTGAGATAATGTTTTAAGCATAATTTGAATTAAATCAATTTATCTATAGACAAAGGAATCATTGAAATCAAGCGAAATTTTACTTTCTTTGTACAAGAAAATTTTTGTGCCTCCTTGACGAAAAGTAATATATGTCATAATGCCAATTCTCACGTATATAAAAAAAAACAAGCTAGCTTAAAGTCCCGATCGCTTGCTGCTAGTCTAGTCTGGGTAGGATTAGGAATATTTTCCTAAAAGGACTCTTGGTTAAAGTTTAAGACATTTTATAAAGATATTTTTGCGCCAAGAAACATAATATAAACATCAATCAATCGAAGTATCAAAATTATTCGATAAACTTTTTATATATAACTTTTTATCGGACCTATATAAAAACTTCTCGATGAATTTCTCTTGAATGGAGGGAAATTCGAAATTGATAAATTCGCTTGTAAAACGTCAAACCTCGCTTTATTATTGAACCTGTGACGTTTGAAAAAAAAATACGTATAATAATATAATATGTAATATTAATATATTCATACGAATTTAAAAAAAAGCGTGTAGTATAAAAATCGACAAAGTTGCCTTAATTAAATTATGTAATGTCTATAGTAGAGAATTCGCGACGATTGTCTCGTTTATCATTATTCATTTTACGCTCCCTTTCATTCATCCTTCTCAAGTAATAGCGATGTAAAGTTTATAAACTTTTAGAGCTTAAGCCAAACATTGAACTTTTTGTACTTTGCTCAGAATAAATATAAAAAGTCAAATTTATTATCTGTGTTTTTCCTTGTTAAATACACCTACACCCCTTGCTATTTATATATAGTAAAAAAAAATTTTTAAACTTTTTATATCTTATTTAAAAACAGATTTAAAATAATTCAACATTCTTTAATATTTATAGATACATGTAAAATCTTAATTATTTGAGTTTCAGACAAATTTAATATTAGTTTTCATAGCTGTACCTTCAGATTATGTAAATATTAAAAGTGGTCTCAAAAGTTAAAACAAGTATAAAAACTTATTCATTCTACTTTATATTACAAAAAAAAAAAACAAAATCCAATAATCAAATTTAAAAACCGCGCACATCAGAGCTTTACCCTAAACCGGTAAACCCCCACGCTGACCAACAGCCAGCAACGCAACTCCCTTCCTAACCCACCGGCGCTGTAATCGCAACAAACATCCAATCCACGGCTTCCTCTACGATGCAACGCATTCCGCTCTCGGGCAGATCGCCGTTGCCGCTCTGAATAAGCGGTCAGCTCTGCAGCGCTCTCCTCCTCCTGGGAGAGAGAAATCGAAGGCGCGCGCGCGCGCAAGCAGCATATTATTACGTGGGGAGAAAAAATCAGGACAGACCGCGCAGTCTTACCCCGTCGTCGCCGAGAGAAGACACGCGGGCGAGCGTCTTCCGCAGGGCAACATGACGGCCCACGACCAGATGCGAGCGATGCTCGACCAGCTCATGGGCACCGGGCGGAACGGTGAGTACTTTTTACTTACCTATACATATTTGCGTGCACATACTTCCTACTTCATTTTTCTTCTCTCTCTTTCTCTCTCTTACTCGTGGTGGAGATGAAAGTATAAGTTTTGACGACGCGACGCGATCTCGACACACGTTCAAAATGGAGATGACCCCGCGTGGCAGTGCGCAGCTATTGCGATTAGAAAATTGTCTCCTCGTGTGCTAAGTATCGCCTTATTCTCGTTCGGAGTATGTTTCGCGAGGTTCGAGAGCTACACGACGGCAACCATGACACCACCATTGCGGAGGGCTATATCGTGCATGAGCATGGGCAGCGGGCTATCGATTTTTCACGCTGGGCGTGGAGAGAGGAACAGCCAGTTCGTTCTATGCCAAATTTTTTTTCTCTATATATATGTACCCATTATCACGCTCTGTGCTTTCGTCTTCTTCGTCGCTGTCTCTGTTTGCAGCGAGCGAGCGATGTTTTCTTCTCTCCCTCTCTCTCGCGCGCAAGTTGCATATGTAAGTAACTTACGGCCATCGATGATGATTGTCGCCGCGCGCGCGGGGGCGGAAATCCATTATGTGGTGGACTGCTGTAGCTATTGAGCGGCAGGATTGTTTTTAATGAGCGTAGAGTCGGCGAATAGCTATATAATGTCTCCGTGTTATCGGAGTGCGGTTTTTTTATTGCGATGCCGTGCTTGAGCATATTTTTTGCATATTTTTTGCCGACAAGCAGTTTCTAGTATTTTTTAAATTGATGCAGTTGAAGAGTTGTAGAGTGTATAGTACTCGGACAGAAAATAATGTCTAAGAATTAACATGTTGATTTCATAATAATATGCAATAATTTAATGGATGAGAAAGTTCTTTAATATATAATAATTGTTCCTAATATTCTACTGGAAAAGGCTAATATAATTATAAAGATTAAGTTCTGTAACAGTACATGGTATTGTTCATCTTGATTTCATGTTTTCATTTTTTTTTAATATTTTAGAAAATGAATTTGAATTTTTTCTAATGTTTTTGAAATTGCAGGTGAAAACAACAAATTCCAAGTCAAGTATTCAGACCCAAAAGTGTGCAAGAGTTTCCTGTTAGCATGCTGCCCTCATGAGATCCTCTCATCAACGGTGAGTCAAGAATTAAAGCAATTGGGAGAATCACATTCACCTTCATCTTTACTTTGCAATATCACTTCTTTAAACTCATGCCAATTTGTTGTTCTCTACTGCGTCAGAGAACACACATCCATTAAAATTTGACATATAGTTTTTCTTTTCCAAGACTGATACTGGTATTTCCTATTTTTTCATTAAATGGATCTATTGATGAGATTAATTAACAATTTTATATGTAAAATTTATGTTTACTATAAAAAAATCATTGTACAATGTCAGTTTGTGTTGGTAAGAGCACAAGTGAATTGTAAAATGATTGTTTTGTGTGATTATAAATTTATATATGTTTTTGCTAGTTAACTCTCTTGATCGTCCTTTGAGATTCTTTGGTTGAGCAGCCTCTTTCAAATTTAACTAATATTGAACTGCTAATTAGCAGTTCTCTATTTCCAGAGCGTCTGGAAAAGCAATTGCGATCCGATTGTACGCAATACCCTGTTGAATAATGTACCATTCATAGATGTTGAGTAAAGGTTGCGTTGAACCCGTAAGTACTGAAAGAACAAATGAAAAATAGAAATATCAAAATGGACGTACGTATTACATGCAATTGATTCTACTTAACATGATTAAACTACTTGGTTATAAGTATTTTGGTTATAAGTATACATAAGAAATACATTTTAGTAGAAATTCAATGTTTTGAAACTTATTAACTTAATGAGGAACAAGTTATTTATGATAGGTCATTACATGATAACAGAAAAACAACTTTAGGTTATATTTTTTCTTTTTTTAGCTAAAAATCTTTACTTAGTTACATCATCTTTTATTGTTATCTATAAGTATTTTTTTTTTTTTTTTTCTTTACATGAATTTTGTCCCATTGTATGTAAGACAGATCATAAATTTTATTTTCCTTAAGTTGATGATTTCACTCATACAAATTTCTACTATAATTTATGCACATGCATTCATTATATCGACTTTGCTTGGGAGAAAACATCAGATTATCGTCTTGGCTGCTCCGTTTAGTTTTGCGGAGTCAAAATTATCCAATATCCCAAGACCTGACGTATATCAAACAATCCTGTCTCATGCGTTTTTTGGTGAGTAGAGCGACCTTATAAAAGACAAAGTTATATGACAGAAAACTCAATTTACAAGTTTTGCTTGCACATCCGTTAAGTCTGGACATAGAAAGAGAAAGAATAAGGCTAATTATTTCTGTGAGTATGAGTGTTTGAAGAAAGAGAGGGATATATCTTTTTTGCTCACAGAAGCGTATGAGAGGAAAGCACTGACTGTAAGTAAGCTATCGTGAATTGCCAAAATTTGTTTCATATCATTTGGATAATCCAGCATTAAATAAAAAATAATTTTCAAACTAACTTATACCCAATTTTTATTTTGCAATATAAAAACTTTATGTAACCTTTACAACCCTAAATATTTTTTGTAAATGTTTATTGCCGCATACAATTGTGGACAAAATGCAATTATATTTCATATTAGAAAATGTTGGAAAATTCAAATGAAAATACACAATTAAATTTTTTATTTAAGTACAGGCCCAAAACTTTTTCTGTATTCAATGTTTAAATTATTGTGCTTCACTTACAATAATCACTAAATAGCATATCTCAAAATTTACTTGATAAATTACAAAATTGAAGAAAATTAGACTTTGCATGGCTCTTTTAACATTAATGTATAATAAATTTAGTAAAGCTACTTGACTAAACTAATCAATACTTTCTTTTTATTTATTTATTTATTTTGAGTACATTTGTTATTTTATTTTTGTCACTGTACAGTGTGACTGTACAAAACTTTGGCAATTTGCGAAAAGATTGTTTATGTAAGGAAGCACACAGAGAGGGAATTTGGCTTGATGGAATAGACATCGGAGGTGTTTCTTATCGTACGTATTAAAACCTGAAATATATAAAACTAATTTTTTACAACGGTGATTAAGAGACATTATTTCTCTTGACAGATTAATTGTAAAATTAATTAAAAAATTGAGAAAAATTATAAAATTTTAAACTTTACTGTAAGGTCTCAATTAGTTAACTTGATAAAACATGTAAAAACTTAAGGTTGTGTGCTGATTATAGCATCATTGTCCATCGCAATGTCAGGCGGAGAGGTGTTGCCACTCTGTAAGTGAAATCAACAAAATATCTATCTATAGAACGTTTATTATTGTACTTTTTTTTACCTTTATTTTCTTGTTATTTAATATAATGATACTTTCCTTTGTACCCACGTTACAAAACTCGACAAATTCTCTCTTCAATTAAGCAACAAAACTAAATATTTTCTATATTTGATGATGGAAAGACAGTATTTTTTCATGAGCCGGGCACATTCTCATTAGCCAGACTCCTATTCCTGTAGGTGAATCTCAATATAGAATTAAGTTCAACCATTACCAGAGCAACTGCAGCCTTTGAGCTCTTCGTAAGCGTTATTAACCGGTGTGGAAGACTTATGCTGAAGACACATTGCTTTTGTAAGTCTGAACATAAAAAGAACTTATATTAAAACAGAAAGATAGAAAATATCTGGAATAAATACTAAAATGATAAAGTGATTTTAGTTTAATTTAAGTGATGAAATTGTATGATATATTAGGGGTTCCTATTCAAAGCATCGTAAACAAATTTTCTCTTCAAGATTAGTTGATACTTCAAAGTGTAGGTGGATATCATTTGGACAACTGCAAAAATTTATTGGCATCATATTTATAAATAATATATTCCTTTCAGTTATTTAAAATTATCTTATCTAGATATTCAAACTGAATTTTTTTAAATTATGTTGCATGTGTAGGTGACCATAATAAATATTTGAGTAAAGAAAATATGGTGTAAATAAACAAAAAGTCTTGTAAATGATGTTCAACCTTTACTTCGAAAAAGCGTATGAGGATAATAAACCTTAACTGTTATAAGTGTACACGTGTATTACCCTCTTGCATAAATGTATTCTTATACACATCATTTGTGGGTGGGCAAAAAATTTAATGGATAAGAAGTATAGAGAAGCAATTGAAACTGAGATCTAATATGGATCTCTCATTGTACAATAAAATTTTTTTATTAATTATAAATAATTTGTAAATCGCAGCGCATGGACTTGGGAGAATGCCCTCAAATTCACGATTTGGCTCTGCGGGCTGACTTTGAGGCTGCACAGAAGAAAAAAGACCACTTCTATGATATTGATGTAAGTATATACATGTCAATTGAAGCAACAAATTTTAACTTGGTATTCTGTCGAAAAAAATAAGATTGTTGATTTGATAATTAATCAAATTTACGCTATAAAATAATTGTTTATATATTTAAAAATAATAATTTCCTAAATAAAATAATTAACTTCGAAAACTAGAATACTGAACGAGAAGAATCCTTCAATTGTCTAATTCAGCGTTTCGATTTTCCAGGCAATGGAGCATTTGCAAAGTTTCATAGCCGACTGCGACCGTCGCACCGAGCAGGCAAAGCAGCGCCTCGCCGAGACTCAGGAGGAACTGAGCGCCGAGGTGGCAGCCAAGGCCAATAGCGTGCACGTACTCGCCGAGGAGATCGGCAAAAAACTCGCAAAAGCCGAAACATTGGGCGAAGAAGGCTTCGTAGAAGAGTCAATGAAGCTCATGGGTGAAATCGACGAACTGCGCAAGAAGAAGAACGAGGCTGAGCAAGAATACCGCAACAGCATGCCTGCCTCATCGTACCAGCAGCAAAAGTTACGCGTATGCGAAGTATGCAGTGCGTACCTCGGCATCCATGACAATGACAGACGACTGGCTGATCACTTCGGTGGCAAGCTCCACCTCGGCTTTATCAAGATTCGCGAAAAGCTCTTCGATCTTCAGAAAACCGTTGAAGACAGAAGGAAAGAGAAGCGCGAATACTTAGACAGAGAGAGGGGTGGTAGCAGACAGAGAAGTCGCAGCAGAGAAAGAAGCAGGGAGAGGGAGAGGGGAGGATACAGAGGTAGAGATAGAGACAGGGAAAGGGAGAGAGGGGACAGAGAAAGGGGTGATAGGGGTGACAGAGAAAGGGATAATAATAGGGGTGACAGGGAAAGGGATAGGGATCGTCGGGACAGAGACAAAGAGAGGAGACGGTCCAGGTCCAGGAGTCGCAGCCGCGGTAAAAGGTGTGTATTTCATTTATTGCTTATCAAAAAATAAACCTAAATTATTTTTAGTGAAATGTAATTTTTGCATTTTTAAAGTATTTTTTCATTTTTTTTTTCTTCAAGTATTTTCTGTACTTAAATGATGAATCAGATGGCCGAGCTGAGCTCCAAGTAAAAAGTCGATCGATTCTTTACGAGTCTCCTTTTTTCTTGGACTCTGATCATTCCGCCGAAGCGATTAAACTGATATTAGTACTAAAAAAATTAGAAATTATTTTACCTGTATGTTATTTTATAAAAAATATACTAAATAATTGTTTTCTTTTTTTTTTTAGGTCTCGACGCTCGCGGAGTGGCAGTCGTAATCGAAGATCTCGCTCTCGGCGCAGTGGCTCCAACGATCGTAAGAGATAAGAACTTGATCCATAAACAATTGTTTTTTCAAATAGAAGAACGAATATATGAAAAAATCAAGAATCATTCATTCTTCTAGAAAATGAAAAATAAAAGCAAAATATTCAGCAAAAAAGACACCACTTCAATTGTAAAATTTCACCCTCATTTTACTCAATGTATGTGTTTAAATAATACACTTTTCCGTTTTTCAAAGTATAGAAGAATAATCGATGGCGGTCGAAGGAGTATTTTTCTTTCAGCTCGACTTCCGCCAACATCCCTCTTATTCAGACACAGAAAACGTATGTAAGTTCTATACAATGACTAATATTACAAAGAGTATCTCTTTTTTATTAAATATTAATTAAAAGTAAAATGTTCACGTGTACATAAGAACGTAGTTGATTTTCTCCATTTGGAAATATTCTTACATATTTATAATTAATTAGTTACTTTCAAACTCAAGATTGTATAACAAATGTAGATGAAAGGAAAAATAAATAAAGACATGTTTAAAAATAACTTTTTACTCGCTTATTCTCTGAAACCCATACATACTAACTAATAAGTTTATTATATACTGCAGTGATTGCAGTCATTTGCTGAAAGATATAAATCATATGTACTTTCTTATTTACGCTAATTATCTATGGCTAATGTACAATATCGTATAACACTCAAAGGAACATATATTTCAAAATGGGTAATATTAATCTTATCAAATTTTTGATATTCCATGAAAAAGTTATAAAATTTTAATACAAAAATACGCAACAGCACTAGAGCGTAATATTCGTCACTATTACAAATATTTTATGCCTTTAAATACTCAAATAATTCTTTATAATAATTCGATATTTCATGAAAATGTATAATTGTATGTTACAAATGATTTTAAAAAATGCAATGCTAAATAATTATTAATATTCTTTGAGAATTGATTAAGTCATACTTAAAATGTAAACCTTAATCAAATTTACAATAATAATAATTAAATCTTATTTTACTAATACACAGTAGTAAATACTGTTTTCTTTGAAACAGCTTCTATCACAGGAACTGTTTATATTAGGTATTTCACGAAATTTTCAACATTAAATAGTATTAAATTCATGCAATTTTCTTTCAAATATTTTGTTTTTACAGTCTCACATGTAAAATTTCGCAAATTATCACAAGATATTTAAAAACAAGAGATTTACAATCCAATCATTATCAATATTTAGAAATACTTAACACAATACCCAATCAAGAAAAAAACTAATAATTCACCTTCCATTTCGAAATAAAAAAAAAAAGTACTTCGCATCTCAATACTGCCTACCTAAAAACATTCGCAATTACATGTAAAATCAAACAGCAATAACTTATGATCGTCGTTCGCAATTCGATAATAAAGAACACTTGCTCAAACATTTGACATGAGCCTTCGTTGTATGCGATTCTGACGCCTGATGCATTTCTTGATACGACGCCAAATCTCCTGCCAGCCAATTTTGCCCTGGTGCTGCTTACTGTACACGTTAAGATAAATGCCCAACACGACGAGAAGGGCAGACCAGAGATACTGAAAGGTGAACGGCTTGTAGAAGAAGAAAAAGCTAATGATTATGGTGACTGCTTTGCGACACGTAGTCACGGTGGCGGCGACAAATGCACCGCAGCATTGTACTAACGCCAGCACGATTTGGATGCCCAAGTAACCGGATAACGAAAATAGCAACGCGTAGCCGTACGTTTCCATTGGATGCTGAAACGTAAATTTAGGAATTAATTAAGATCAAGTGTGATGTATTATTAGTACTAAGAAATTTCGATTTATTGTCTCTTAAAAAATATTGTATTTTAATAAAAACATAATTTACTTCTATGCATTTGGAAAAATTTATGATTTCACTTAGTATTATTGTATTTCTTTTGCTTACCTTACTACAAAATGAGGCACCCTTTACAATATCACCAGTGAATGCAAGTATGGCAAACAAATACACAAAGCCAATACTGTAAGAGTAAAGTACAACTTCTGTGTTTGATGCTTTATGCTGCTTCATTGTCTTCTCCTGAATATTACCAATTAGAGCATCACAGAGCAGAGCACAGCTGATCATTGCCACGCCAATGAGATCAAAACGTGGTGATATCATGCTATCAGCAAGCGTGAAAAGAATTAAACCAATACACATTAGGCTTGCCGCAGCAAAATCTAGAAAGCCATAACGCTTGCCTTGGACTAGAATGCCACCAATTAGTACTGGGATTAGTTTGCAGCATTTAAAAATCACCTGGAGTTTACAGATTTTTTAAAATATATTTTATAATTAATGAATAAATTAATTTTATGTTTTGAAAATTACAATTAAAATTTACAAACCTGAGTTGGATAATTTAAATATCCAAGAGAAGAGTTTGAAAATCCCATAGTACCCAATGTTAAAAGTGCAAGGAGCAGGTAGGTACTTAGAGGAATCCTTCGGCTTATGCCTCTGATACGACATTCTATCCAGCCAAATACTGTATAATAGGCAAATTGTATTAGTGTTAAATACCATCCAAATGGCCTAAAGCCATCCAATGTGAATATCAATTCCTATGAAGAAAAATTAGTAAGTGAAATGTGTAATTTAGAAATAATAAATAATTTTAAAATTATTTAAAATTATATAAATACCTGCAAATATCCATAAAGAATATAGAATGTAAATATGCCTAAACTGCACCATAACAACTGTGCTTTTACAGTGCAGCTGCTAATATCAAAGCAAAACAGTTTAACCTCTTTCTGTAATGCTTTTGGATCCTCCACTTCGATTGATTGATCTTAAAAAAACAACACCTTGTATTGTAATCAAACTACCATTAAAGAGAGTATAATTATAGAACAAAATAGCTTACCATCAATACCTATGTAAATTTTTTTGTTAAGCATCATTTTTCCGGAAAAGTGTTGCACTATTATCTAACCTCTAAGCAATCTAAATATAATAAATGTTTTCGGTGTCGTGAATTAAATGCGCTGACATTATTACAACTTTCGTCGCCGGCAGCGAAATACGACGACGATAAAATGCGAACAATACAGGAAGTTTATTTATCTCTCCGTAACTACATTTTATGCGACTTTCCTCGTTATATTTTTTTTTTTCGAAGACAACGCGGCACCGCGTCGTCTGCAACAACGTTGCCATTACTGCCATTATTCATCGATCCAATGGAAATGCTTTATACATTTAAATCGATATATGTTAAATATCGAATTTTTATTTAAAAAGAAATAAATAATTTTCAATAAAATTAGTAATATTATGTTTGTATTCATTAAAATGTTTTTTTTTTTTAAGTTAATTAATTCAGGGAAGAGATTAAACTAACAAAAAGACAACAAAATTTAGAAACTGTAAATTTTTTATTACACTTTTTCATAATCATTCAATTATCCACAACAAAAGTTTCTCACATATATGTGCCCAATACCTCAAATCGGAGATAATCGCAGTAGCACCGACGCATAATCATACTATTGCAATTATAATTACATCGTTTCGTTTACATATTCCGCTCTCTCATTATATTCATTAAAAAATGTATAAATTATCGTGTTCTAATTACGAAGGCGTTGATCAGTAGAAGCGCGACTAATTAACAAGTCGAATTTTGCAACATATATTTACAGTTACGTACAATTTCTCTTTCTACAGAAGTAAACACACGCTATGAAATTATGCACATCGATGTTTTTTTCCCTCGATAACAAGAATGAACATGTTCAATGATCAATATATATTTCTCTAACAATTACAAATATAACCAATTATGTATACAATACATCAATATGTTTTTTATATAAAAATATTGATTACATTGTCAATAAATGAGAAAAGCAATAAATAATCTTTCATCATTCAGTATTATTGCAAATTAAGTTTATTCAACATATTTATAAACTAATTCATGGTTAGAAAATTGCTAAAGAAATAATACGTTTTTTTTTTTTTCAAGACAATACTACCGACTTTTACACAAATTACCCTTTACATAACTCCAACAGATTACAGAACTTTGAAAGATTATTCCTCATAATTATATATCTCATGAAAAATTTTCATGTTCAACATAAAGATAGAATAATTATTACAAAATTCTGTAATCGAAAAATTAAAAAATCATTTACAATATTATATTCAGTCTGTGAATAGTAAATTCAGTACTTAACATAAAATATTTTTTACACAATTACAAAACTTTTTTCTACATTAGTTAAAAATATTCATTCTTGTTTTACAGTAAGTCTTTTATAAACGTGTGAATGTACGGAAGAGAGCAAAGGAGGTTGCGTATTAAAAAAAAAAAAAAATTAATTACTCGTATTCTTATTTGATGCAATAATTTTGTTGTATTCGTTGATCTGATAAAATGCTTTAAAAATAATCTTTCTTTTTATCAATTATTCATTTAATTAGCTGTCATTAACATTTTAGCAGAAGTAACATTCTATTATTGAAACTTTAAGTCTTTCTAAAAATATAACGATTTATATTAAGAAATTTGCGAGTTGTTCAACAAATATGATACACAACAGAAAGGAAAGTGACAGATGTTTAGAAATCACATGCACTTGCAAGTACACTTTTTAACAACGCGAAAGGAATGTTAAACATTGACAGTATAATAAAAAAGACGTTAGTGAGCTACAATGGTCGCTCATTTCATTCTTTCTTCGATCCATTACGCATATTTACAAAAGAGAAACTAACAGCCCTAAGAGACCTGATAATTGGATCAAAGAAAAAATCAGAGCTTTGCTCAACTTGATAATCATTTTTCTCTTTCCATTTATATAATTTTCTTAAATATTATTTGATGCGCTTAATGATTCAGAAAAAATTCTTTTGAAATATTTTTGTAAACATTTTGATGAAAAATTTTCACCCAAACACTGGATTTTTATTGATAAAATATTTTTTAAAGTGATATGCACTGTTGCTGTGACTCTACTGATCACTTTAAAAATACATTTACAAGGTACTTCTTATAAAAGACAATATAAAGTTTAAATTTTAAAACGGAACATTTCCTTCAAAATTATTTTTCTACATTATTCCGGAAACATTTGTTCCATTCGATATATAAAAAAAAATTTAGGTGTTGCGCGCAACGATTGAAAACATAATATACCAATGGTTTAATATGATCTTCATACATTTTTTTAGAAAATTTTGTCTGATTGAACAATAATATTTCAAAGTAATTTCATTCAAACACTTAAACATTAAAATTTAATGAACTATTTTACAAAGTTTTTGTCGAAAAAGCTCAAGTATACTTTGTATATAGAGTTTTTCTGATAAAATAATTTATATTAAACTACAGCGACATTTTTTTACAAATATACATAGATACATGTTGAATTGTGAAATGCTTCGAAAAGAAAATTGTAACTTTTCTCTTAGTAACTCTTATTTGTTAATGTGAGTAATTAACAGCATGATTTTTCATCTTTGGTTATTACTACTGAAGAAAAGCAACTGTATTATTTACAAAAGCTTTCATTGAATAAATTAATTTTTGTCTTTTGTCATTCTGTTAAGCGACTCTTTCTACCAATTGAGAAAAATCAACTATATATCTTTAGAATATTGCTCAGTCAGTGAACGGTCGAAAACAGCTTTTCTTAATCGCGAGAAAATGTCCTTCAGGATACATATTTTCTTTTTAATCGCATAAGGCAACAATCGCGCATTCCTCTCTTTATAAACGCTATAACAAATAACTCCGTAGTACTTATTTTTAGTGAAAAAATTAAGAATTCACATTAGCATTATAGACAATTTTTTACAGTACATCATTAAAAAAATAAAATCTCAACTCGTGAGGAATGCATACCATATACTAATCAATCATTGAAAGTAAAATTTTCGATTTTAAATTGTATCCATAGTACTGAACAAAACTTTATTTAATACTCCGAAAAGAAATAAAATATCCAAAATGACTTTAAAAAATAAATATCACATAACTATATAAAAAATCGAGTCTTCTTAATTTTTCACTAAAAATATCTTTTTGTGCGATCGACGTGAGGAGTGACGCGTGCTTATGACAAAATGAAACGCAGATTTTCTTTTCGATACACATTGGTTCTGTTTCGTTGAGAAATTTTTGGCGAGTTAGTGTGTCTGTCTGTGTATCGGCGTAGCGTTTTACAGGGTCGCCAGGATCCTGGTAAAGCCTACACAGGCCGCGAGAACGGTCTGTCCGATGCCCCAGAGGAGGGCATAGAGAGGCGTCATCTGGTAACCTGCTGAACCATAGACAAAGGCCACCGCTGCCGAGCCTACTATTCCTGATGTCAGCGGCATCAGTACTCCCATTATCAGGATAAGTATTGGAAAGAACCTGGGTAAAAAAGTATCCATTAATTTTATGATGTTATAAGAAATATAAAGTGAATTAAAGTCAATTTACTCACTTTCCATATTTGTGTTTTCGAAGAGTAGCGAAACAAATAGCGGCAGCGATTGTATGGACGAAAATTGACGAGAACAGTGCCCATAAAAATATCTGGTACCACATTTCTAAAAAGATACAATTTAATTATCGAAAAAAGTCGCTATGAAGTGTCTGCAAAATGATGTAGTGTCTAGTGAAATAACATATGTAGCTAAAGAGGATTTTGCCAATAGTATGTTAAGAATAAAATAAATATGTGACACTAAAAATAAAAAAATCTTACGTACCAGGAAACGATCGAAGGCTCATGATCGATGAATGTGGAATGGAGAAAATGGCAGTAACAAAATTATTGAGTTCACTAAGTCCAATAATAAGTAAAATCAAGATGTTGAGTGCAAATTCAACTAATCATTCGTTCTATGCTGAATTCTTGAGGTATACATTTAGAAAACGTAAAAACTAGAGAGACAATCAGAGAGAAATAGGGGTTTCTAATTAAAACTGGAAACGCATTACGTATAATGGAAGTTCATGTACTCTCAATCTTTAATTAATGATTTCCAATGGTTCAAGAAGATTGTAGACTTTTCCAGCTCTAATCTACCAAACAGGTAAGGAAATGAGGAGGAGGAACAAGAAGGGGAACAAGGATACACACCGGCGAATGCAGTCAACGGTGTATAGAAGATGCTGGCCTCATCTGGAGCAGAGGCATTTGCTGCTGGGGTCTCTAGCAGCACATCGGGCATCGCGCTCTATTAGAGACTCAAACGATGCCCTTGCTATGAACAGCTGTCTCGATTAGTTCATTTGAGCTGAGAGCTGATACTGAGCTCTCAAAGCTCCACTATTTGTTACAGACTCTTGCATAATTTGTAAATATCCTGAAATTAAAAACGTGAAGTTAGCACACTTGTCAGCAAATTTTTATTAGAATGTGTCAATTATCTTAACATGTTTTGAGGCAATATATGTTCTGACACAGTTTCTGGACAAATAAACTTATTTATGTTTAATTTTTTTTTAGAAAACACTAAATTGGAGTGTAGAATCTTTTAACCTCTCGACAAAACGCAAAGCGTTTATTGAGAATAATAAACACAAAAATATACGAACGTAGCTATAAACAAATGTTCCGAAAGCTCTTAGGTTAGGTTTGTTGGAAAAAAACGTAAAAACAGCTAAAATTCACTGGGAAGTCTCACCATTTTGACGAATACTGGGAAAAAGCCGTGTCGCGTCGACGTTTTTACTTTCTCACGAGCTTTTTCTCGAGCTCTCACCTCCCTCCGCGTGCGAGGGTATGAGATATCTTCGTATCCTTGCCACACTAACTAACACTATTACATTATGTATAGTTGTCAGAGGAAAAGGGTTGCAACTCGCAACTTGCAAACGCGCAAACTCGCGCGTCAAGTGTGCCGAGAGATAAAAATGACAAAAAACGTGCATTCCTTTGGCAGGTGATACTAAGCAGTAGGTCCGTTCGTTTTTGTTTACCATTGTTTATCAGCGATATTCATTTTCTAAACTTATTCATTGTTTATTTGAAAAGTAACAGGAAGAAAAACTTAATTCTTTTTCTTTTGAGTAAATAAATTTTCATTCTACTGCAATTTTATAAATATTGAAAAGATACTTGAGACTTTGAAAGTAATACTAACAGATCCAACTGTCCTTCAAAAATTATTCTTACAAGTTTTAATTTACAATTCTAAAAACTGTAAAAAAATATTTATTCCACTTACAATTTACGATTTCAATTTTTAATTTTCGCGCATAGTCAGAGAACCGTCATAAATAAGCACGGCGGAGTACTTTCCCACCCACCAAAGACCGAACTCACCTATACTATCGTCCATCATACGCTCAGGGTGCTATCCCAAGCGTTCCGAAAAATAAAACGGAACGCATTTAAGTCCGTGAGAGCGAGAGAGAGGGTTTTTCCGTGAATGTCTCTCTCGCTCTCACGGGCTTAAATGCGTTCCGTTTTATTTTTCGGAACATATATGGGATAGCATCCTATACCTAAGGTGAAAATACACGCACAGTACATAAATATACACCTTCTACCCAGCGGGGGCGAGAGAGAGAAAGACAGCTGTACACGACAAGTGCGAGAGAAAAGGACGGAGCACAAACTCGTATGGCAACGCGGCTGGCGGCGAGCGAGAGAGAAGGGGGATAAAAATGCCAAGAACGTGTGTGCGGGGAAAGATGAAAAAAAGGAGTTGAGCGGCGCTGTGTAAATAAAAAAATCTCGGCGCTCTCGTGCGGAAGGAAGAGAAGGAGGAGGAGAAAGAGAGAAAGAGCAAGAGAGAGTGAGTGAGAGGAGAAACGCGGAGGGAAAGAAGACGAAGAGAGCAGCGTTCTTTCTCTCCCATGATTTTCGTACGCTTGCACTCGTCGTGGATCTAACGCCGTCGTCGCCGCCGTCCTTTTTTCTCTCGCCGAAAAATTTCTCTCCTCCGTATGCGCACAGGAGGGACATGGGGACATTCCGTAAGCCGCGGGGGACGACGCGACGGCCTCGCGAGACTCAGCGGTGATGGTAAGTGTCGAGGTATATAGCTTTTTTGCGCTTCCGCGAGTGCTGTTCACGTATAAACAATGCGGCTGTTGATGCTGTGTACTAGATTCTCTTCGTTAGATGCTTTTGCGTGTAGCTTATCTATTAGGTTCGAGACGCTGATTAGATACTATTTTTTTTTTTTTTTTTTATTAGGATGTGTTAAAATAAGATCAAAGAGAATTTATTACATGCTTTTATTACTTAATTGTAGGATATCAAGTAATCTATTTCTATGTTTTGACAGATTTCAATGCCAAAACTTCTTGGCCGAGTCTGGAAGACTGAAATATGCACAATCATAGCACAAATCCAGCCAGGCTCCAGCGAGCTTATAAAGCAACTCACAGTGCCATAACTTACAAATAAAGATTTAGCCTTAAGAGTACAAAAAGAAACAAAAATAGTGCAATATGTCTTTCGGTGGAGTGTGCATTCTTCTGCTGGCACTCGCATTGAGTTGCTTAGCTGTGATGGATGAAAAACTGTCAAACAGTGTGCCCAAGTGCCAGTTTGGCAAGTCCAGTAGAAAACAGATAGACGTATTGCCGTTGAAGGGAGTGTGCCTAAGAGACATGGTTGTTCATCTGTCCAATAATCTGCACAGTCTTAGTGGCGATGAGTTAGGAGTTACAAAATTCCAAGGGATGCTAGACAAGCTTGAATTTGTCGATTCAATCACTTCATTGACTACGAGATTGGTTGATCTGACCAAAAATTTAAATGACAAGCTGAAGAGATACACAGATTTGTTGAAGGACAGTAATAGCGTTATACATCCAATAATACTTAAGCAGGGTCATGATATTTATTCGTCCAATCAGAGGTCAGATAATACAAACAGACCTTCAGATATCTGTTCAAAAGTTACTGACGCACTTGCCATGAATCTTCGCAATCGCGATTGGAAAAACTTGCATATTTTACCGGTAATTTTATTTCACACTCTATTTTGGATCCTACTATGATTACTTTGAAGATACAATAAATCTAACGAAATTCTTTTTCCTTAAAGGTCAGTCAACCAGGCACGATGTGCGGCCCACCCAGTCTTGTGCACAACATTGGTCCACTACTTCTTTCCCAATGTAATCGCTCGAAAAACGTAATACTGTTACTCGAGCACAACGCGGCCTTTATGTCTGAGGAGGAGGTGACGCTCGTGCAAATTACCGCAAAGACGATCGTGCACATGCTATCGGAAACTGACCGGGTAACGGTGATCGGTCTGGTGGGTCAGGGCTCGACATTGTGCCCGGATCAAGGCCTGGCTCGCGCCTCCGACATCCACAAGATCCGGCTGGACCGGCACATTGACTTGCTCATTCGCTCCATGGTCAATCAGACGTTTAGTGTCGACGTCGCCGGTCTCCTTAAGGATATCAGCGGTGAGGTCGTGGTGATTCATCTGACGAACAGTCTGAAGGACTTTTCAAATGTCAAGGCTATTGCCGAGTCGATGAAGAGGAAGGAATTGACTGTACATTTTAGGACGATACTGGTATTATCACCTCAGCAACTTCACGTCAAGGATGAGATGAAGACTTATGCTGCGAATAATACTGTCATCACGTTGCCCACTCAGCATGTGCTTGGATACGAAATAGCGAAATTATTCGCAGGTACGGATTTATAGAATTAATTGCGCATAAGATATGATTTTTTAAAGTTAACAATCGAAATTATGTATTGTCATTTTCGTTTCCATTAGGTCTCAAATGCAAGAAAGAAGATGTAAAACCGTACTACCTGTCCGATCCGTACTTCGAGCCTTACAGCAAAGCGATGATGGTATCAGTTGGTCAGATAACAAACACAGCGCTTTTGTCTTTCGACGTAAAATTGCGCGACTTCGTCGAGGATGTGACGTACTTTGAAACTGGTGCTCATCAAGTCCATGCCCTTCTCGTTGACAAACGGGGAATGTTATGGATGCACAAAAACTTTCCACGAATGGAAACGATTGTCGAACAGCCACTGAAGGTGTACCTGCAAGATCTCGAGAATCTTGACGAAAAAATCATGGCTAAGATAGGGTGAGTACACTTATGAATAACATGCAACATTTCTGTATCTAAGGTAACACTATATTTAATAATTTATTCGTTACAAATGTTTCCAGGATGATCGACCAAGCGGAAGGTGTCGCTGAAGTAGAGACTCTCCTCGGCTCGAAAAAACAAATCCACTGGCGCCACCTAAACTACCCGGACCTAATCGCGTGCCTCGTGGTATCTCGCCTCGATGAGGACGACACGCGAATCCCCGTAGTGCGCTCACCTCCTACCTTACCCTCGAACATCCTGCACCACCGACTAGATCTCGCGCTCAGCTCAAATGTGCGCCGGGACAACCTTTGCGTGTTCAACAACAACCGAGTCGCTACTTTAGAAGCAGGCGTCATCTATCTGTCACCTTGGTGCTTCAAGTCGCCGGCGCAGCAAACTCGACAGCTGATAGCAACGCCCGCGGTAACAGTGCAGAGCTACATGGCGTATCTGAAGGATGTCACGAGGTTATTAACCAATCCCGGGATGCAGGATAACGTCAAGGCAGAAGTATCTATGCTAGCGCAAATCTTGGAGCATTTTAAGGACAGACACGCTAATGGTCCCCTGCACAAGTTTATCGTACAAAGGTATAAGACATTAAAGACTTTTTTTAAGTGGCTTTGAACGAACATTTTTCAACCTAATAATTGTTCCTCTAGGTACATCACATCGGTTAACAGCGGCGTCCTGGAGATCTACCCAGGCCTCGTCTTAGACCCAGACCTAGACCCGAAGCGACGCGGTTGGTACGTGAAAGCGCTACAGCATCCGGGCCGCATCGTCTTAAGTCCGCCGTACCTGGATGCCGGTGGCGCCGGCTACGTAGTCACCCTGAGCCAGGTGGTGCACGAGGGTCGCTCGGTCGGACTGCACTCCAGTAGCGACCCTGTCGTTGCTGTCATGGCCATGGACGTGACGATTGGATATCTGTCGCGCATGCTCACAAATCTGTTTCCGCTGTGCGGCGAAACAAATGTGAAGTGCTTCCTTATGGATGATAAAGGTTAGTGATATTATTGTTTATGAAAAAGTTCAGCTACCAGGAATGATAACCCGACAATGTTGTAGGTTACTTGGTGTTCCATCCGTCGCTGCTACTCCCATCGAGCAAAGTTGAGCAGCAGCATTTGACGAACAAGGAATTGCTCGTAGCTAACGACATACTCAACCACGATCTCTTCGTTCAAAAGAAGATGTGCGCGAGCCACATGGATGGCCTGACTCAGCGCTACTATCAATTCAACATTTCACTCGACGAAGTCTTGACCAACATCGTCCATGGCGAACACTGCGTCATGTACCAACTTGCTGTCGTACCTGGAACCAACGTCTTCCTCGGAGTCGTTAACATCACCTGCAATTCGCTGAATGCCTTCTGCCCCTGTAGCACTGTAAGAATACTCCAAACAACAAAATGAAACAATCCAATTATGAAACTTAAAAAATGATTAACCCGTTCGAAACTCTTGTAGATGGACCGATCATGTCTGAACTGCAAACGCATGGAACAAACAGACTGCGAGTGTCCGTGTGAGTGCTCGCTTTATTCGAACGAGTGCCAGCTCCAGGACAGCATCGCCAACGACGTTGAAGCCTGTCCTGCGCCTCAAGAACAAGGATCCAGTCTCGCCATCCCCTGGATCCAGTCAGTCGGCTCCCTGAAGTCCTGCCAGTTATTCACCTGCAAATCCTTCGCCACTAGAGCTGAGTGCTTGGGCGTCGTAGGCTGCCAGTGGTGCGAGATCGATAGTGACATGGAAACGAGCCTGCCACAGCCCTACTGTGCCGACGTCGCCGTTTGCTTTAGAGGCGTGTACGGCTCGTCCATCCCATACGGCGATGGCACTTACAGTAAGTTTCTCCTACTACAACCTTCACTATAGCCATTATTTATCATTTCAAGTCTTAAACATATATACATCGTCCTCTTATAACAGACTCGCAATCGACCGAGGAGATAATGTCACGCGAGTGGCCATCAGTCGGGCCGGTCGCAGGAGGTATCCTCGCCTTCGTCCTCGTCCTCGGGGTGGCATTATTCTGTTACCGGCTACGAACGGTGCATACGGGTTTGGAGCACCAGTGCCTCCACAACCATAACTCGCCGGACACGCTGCGCATGACTCATCTTGACTGTGACATCGAGCCCGCTGACCTCGAGCCGAAAACTAGCATGGACTCGGCCCTGCTACGCGATATCGTCGCGCCGATTTCGCCGTACAGAGTATCCACGAATTATAGGTAAGAGATTGTACATGTGTTCTTTTGGTATTAAGGGATGGCTTTGCTTATTTTGGCTTTACTAAAACTGTGTGAATCTGCTTTTTCCATGTCTCTCGCAATGGACCTGCTTAAATTATTTTGTTAATCTAGAAATTTGAAAATCTTGTGAGTATATTCTTAATGACGAAGCATGCACGCTTAGGCAACAGTAGACAGAGTAGCTGAATGAAAAAAAAATAATCCCTTAAAATACTCGATATTAATGGAGAAAATTGTTCCCTTAGGCGTCCACCCGGCGGTGATAGCGACCACGGCTACAGCACGATGACGCCACACGACGACTCGGAGCAGCAAAACTTCGCGGAACCTCTCCTCGTCCTCGCCAGCAATAATAGTTGCAGCAGCGGAAAGGACTCCGGTATCGTGCCGTCGACGAGTACCGCGACCCTTGATTCACCAGCTACCTCGACTTCGACAACCGGGACTATCGTAGCACCGCCTTCGCCTACGACGAACATTACTGGCTCGCCCCATCGTGTCATCGCTGCCGTCACCGTACATCGCAACATGGAAACAAATTACTGTTGAGGACTTTTTTCAAAGTCACCGTGAGTTTCGGGAAATTTTGTACGGCAGTGTAGAAAAAAATGGGTGCGTATGAAAGGGAAAAAAATGTATCGTGCGGTGCATGAGAGATGCATTTTTGCTCTTGCGCAAGTTGCTATTTCCACGTGAATTTTGGTACTTTTAAAGTCTAAGTTGAGAGCTTAACCGTAGAACTTTAATTGAAAAATTAAGTAAACTAGCAATGCAAGGTTTAATTTTTCCTTAAATTTTTATGATAAACGCAATGAAATGTTTCTAAAGGCAAATTTTTTTTAAACTTTAGATCTATTTCTTGCGTAGATTTAGCAACGGGTATTTCGGATTAGTTTACTTTTAAACTAGATGTATTTCGTGTATCTACTTTTAATTCGTAATGTTTTATAGTATCATAAATTATGGAGGTATTATGATTTTATAAGATGTTGCTAAAACTTTTGTAAACGTATTTACAAATTTGTATAGTACTACGATTTATAATCATTTTTTTATTATTTCAAATTGATTATATATTATTAATTTGAGAGTGTTTCGATGTTATAATTAATATACATAATAAGGAAACGATGTTTTTTATATTATTCGCATAATTTCAAGTTCAGAAATCTGAGGTTTTGTTGTTTGAATCATATATATTGGTTGTGAGTCGCTAAGAATACCTTCTAATTTCAAGAAAAAACGTACGTAAAATAGTTTTTTACTACTCATTTTTCGTAACACTTTCAAATTAGAAAAAAATAAGAACAAATGTTTATATAAATAGTTATATAGTAACGCCCAAAATGAAAGTCCGTCTTCCAAAATTAAAAGCGATATATTATGTTTGACAAACATGTCCAGTGATAAAAATTTTTTACTATTTTACTATTAGATACCAGTGAGTAAATTGCAATAAGATTGAGTACAATGAAAAGTAATCTATAAATTTTTTACAAAACAAAATCTTGTTGAAAGTATAGATGAAGATGCATCTTTGAACATGTACAATGAACAAATCGATCCGTAAAATAATGGCAACACAAAAGACTGCCTCTACTCTCTACTGCCATCATTATTATCAAACAAAACGCAAAAGACTTTTTACGCATTTACAAAAAAATTTTGGATAACTCTGAAATCATGTACACACCAGCATTTTTATATACATATACATTCAACGTCAACAGTGCAATCGAAGACCATTCGTTCATAAATTTTTTATTTCAAATACAGTAATAAAGAAATAATAGCTTTTTACAAATTAGTTTGGATTCCCGTTCGAGAAGTAAAAGTATTATAACTTTTATTATCAGTAGAAAATTGAACATATTTTAATTACATAAATCCATTCCGCTCCAAAATTATTATTTCAGACGATACTTTATACCGTATCTGCGACTACTTAAATAAACACTTAGCACTGTATAGTCCGTCTGCACAATAAACGTGTACGTTCATAAGATTCAATACGTATTTATTTATTGAAATATTACTAGTAGAAGTACGTAGGCCCACAAATGAATTAACCACGCACTTTTTTATACGATAAAACGATTTTTTTCGATGAATTTTCAAGACAATGACAAAACTATGTGAGTGTTTATAGGAAATTTCTAAAAAGAAAATTAAAGCTGAAAGTAATAATCATGTGCCGATCCTTGCAAAGGGCACTGTGCTATCCGTTTTATGGATTTTTTCGGTATCATTTTGGTAACTTTTATCTATAAGAATGAATGCACTTTCGGAAATCATTATTTATGATGAAAATTTTGTATGTAATACTGAGATAAGAAGATATGAAACAAAGATTACCAATAAAAATAACGTCGAAATGAATTATTTTAAAAATTACTTCTTGAATAATTAATTTTACGTTCGTTTCATTCAATAAAAAAAAAAGTCGATAAAACGGAAAGTTTTGTCCTTTTCTATTCATATTCATAGTGCCAAAGTACTTTAAAACGTATTCATTGAAACATATTTTTCTATGTATCTCATTGTGCGTGTGCGTAAGAATCACATAAATTGAAGAAAAATTCAATATTTAAGGGTAACAAAATGTTATTGTGTATGATGAAAGAAAATTTTATATGTATATTGTATACAAAATAGTTATTGTACCTTAGACATACGGCGAAGTATTAATTATGTACCGATGATTTTTAACAATTCGACACACACGCACGTGAATATCGAGCTTTCTTTGATCGCCCTTCGATGCGTGCGTGTAAGCGCCGTTTTTTTTTCAAATAATGTTTAAGCGAATTTATACCGGCCTGATTATGGTATTAGTCCAACGAAATAAAATATAAAAGACCTCAATAGTCTTGCCATTATAATACCAGTGCGTTAATCATTATACCTTTCCATACGTTTTCAAAAATAATTGTCATATTATTATCTAGAAAATAAATTATCATCAAGCAATAATGATATCTTGACTAGTTCTGAACTGTTTAAGTATTTTAGGCAGAAGAATCGTCTACTTCGAGAAACAGTTTGTTGACTGCATCAAAACATAGTTTCATTACATCCTTTACAGTATATTGATCTTTCTATTGAGACTTTTCTAATTATATATATATATATATATATATATATTGGATAATGGTACCTATACTTATTTCAAGTTTCATTCGATTGCTCTTTTATTAAAGACGCAATAATAAACAAAATAAAAATTATAAAAGCACGAGTTCACAGATATATTATTATTTTTTTTTATTTAAACACATATATTACTTTGTAATACTAAATAGGTACACCTAGATGATAACAAATCCATAAGATCTACATCCTCAGTAATGTTGATTTCGCAAGACCCACAAGTATATAAGGTAGGTAAGTATCTATTCTTACCCTCATTCGAACCTTGCCGCTTTAGCTTGAAAAGTCGGGTCACGTGACCTCGCGGCTATGCGAATGCGATCGCTCTCACCGCTGATCACGCGATATGTGGAAAATCCCGCTCGGCGATTCGTTCAAAGTTAATCCTCTCTCCTCCCTCTCTTTCTCTGTATATACACAAATCCTCTCTTTTTCTCTCGCGCTCTACCTCTTTTTTCGCACGTTCTCCTGTCTCTCTTTATCACGCGTGCAGTGCAGCGTATACCTATCGTACACAGCGCGGTCGCGAGAGACAGAGAACCTCAACAACGACAAGTTGAGTCGCCGCGCGCGTTGTGTGCGTCTCGTCTCCCCTGCGCGCGAGAGAGCGAGAGATAGAGTGAACTCGCGAGGTCGTTGTGAGGAGGAGGAGGAGGTGCGTGCATGCGCGAAAGAGAGGAACAAGGACGGAGAAGAGAAGAGGTTAGCATACGGAGGTGGAGGAGGAGGAGGAAGGGCAGCAGCACGAAATAGACAGACGGAGAGGAGAAAGAGAGAGAGCGCGCGGGACGGACAGCAGAAGAGAAAGAAAAGCGCCGCCGCGGTTTGGAGCAGCGGCTGCGCGCATAGCCATCGAATACACAACATATACACATCCGCTGCCGCTGCCGCCGCGCGGAACGTGCAGCGCTCTCCCTGCGGCTCTTTGACTCTCTTTCTCGCTCCCACTGCATACACATCCATACACGCACGCGGGGAGGCATTACTACACGGATATAGGAGAGGAGAGGAGCGCGTTAGGCAGCAGTCTTCGCTCCTGCCGTATCCGCGCCGAGGAAGCCCTCCCTCCCACCCCCCGCCGCCGCCGCCAGCGAAAACACGAGTGAGAATCGCCGCTAATTCATCACTCTTCGCCACTCCGAGGTTCTCTCTTACACACAGACATGATCGTAGGATGACGTCGGGGAGAGCCGTCGTCGGGGGCGCGGCCGCCGTTCCTCTCCTTCCCCAGGAGCTGGTCGTTACGACCAGTGGCTAGGAGGGGGAGTGGAAGTCAGACGGACAGCAGCCGTCATCATATCAGCCAGGAGCAACAGCAGCAACAGCAGTGTCTTCTGGTAGCTACCTGGGAGAGGAGGTACAGAGGTTCTAGGAGGAAAGAGATAGGTGATCATGGCCACGCAGGGACAGAGCAGCGCAGCAGCTGCAGCAGCTAACGGACCACCTGGAGTCACAGCTAGCAAGAGCCCATTGTCCCTATCGCCACAGCCTCATCAGCAGCAGCAGCAGAGCAATAACTTTGAACCACTGGACAAGAGCTCTTCTAATACGCTCAAGGTATGTTGGAGTTTAATGCTCTTTTTGTGCCCTGCGAGTATTGTATATACATATATTGGAGCAAGGGTGTATATACAAAGAAATAAAAGATTTTATGTAGCGCTATCTTAGGTAGACTTGTAGTCTAGGTTTTGATTGTTGCTTATAATTGCTTTAATTGCAGAACACGAGTATAATTGGATTGTTAGTAAAGTGGTTCTGCTTTAAAACTTATTCAAAACATTGTTCTTCTTTGTTATAAGTCTTTTGTTTGTTTGATTTTCATTTTTTTTTCTCAAGTGTTAAAATATTTATGGGACAGTCATTTCATTGTAAAAAGAATTTTTTTATAATTCTAAATATTGTGGCAACAAAATATTTGATTTTAATTGTACATGTATCAGAAAAGCAAAGTTGAGTTTTAAAGATTATCATTAAATTTCTTGAGTGTATATCTACGTAAGTATATAAATAAGTATTAATTTGTTTAAGAATTACATTCAGTATTATTGTGACAATCTAAATAAAAACCTATGACTTAATCATTTATGACTTTAACACTTAATTTTTGTCACAGTAAGGTTTCTTATAATTGCATTTAAATTAAATAAACAAGTCAGCAAGTTCTGTCTATTGATTACATTTAGTCACAAAGGAATGCTAAGACTGCTAAATGCATTTGTAAACTTTGATACCAAGAGCAACTTGTTTAAGAAGTAGTGTCAATTTTATTAGTATTTAGTTTCGAACAGAGAGAACAATATTTGTTTTTAAACTTTTGTGAGTAAGAAATATACTATATTTAATGTTGATTTAGATAATTTAAATAATTTAAAAATAAACACTTTTTTATTTCTATATTTTTAAATTAAATTTTAATATTTATTAAAAATGATCTTTTTACTTTTAAAATAATATATTATTGTTCTATTTTTTATTTTATAGCGTAATCCAAAAATGGAGCTGTGCAAAACAGATTTGTTAAAACTTCTTGGGTATTTGGAAGGTGAACTACAAGCTCGTGATGTAGTAATAGCAGCATTAAAAGTAAGTCTTTTTTTCATATATAAAAATATTTTGCATTTATTAGATATAATTAAAATTTAATTTAATTTATTATTTACAGTCGGAAAAGATGAAACATCTCTTGAATTCAAGATATCGAAGTGGAACCTCTGATCCCCATTCTGCACTTGCTAGAGACACAGCTCTTGTAGGTGGCCCAAGTAGTTCACAAGGGAATCAAACTGAACAGCTGCAAGCAAGTTTGGAAACTTTACTTGCTCGACAAAGGCATATGAAAAGTCATATGGCCAGAGTAATGAAAAGTGCTGAGCTTCGACACAGAACGGTTTGTGTTCTCATACTCTTTTCTATGATCTATCTTTAACAAATTTATTCACGTGGAATGTTTGATTTACAATTAGGTAATTAAGGAGTTAGAAGAAGAGAAGCAGAAACACGAGCATGACACTGCTCAGGGTGACGACATAACATATGGGCTGGAAAAGGAACGAACTCGGCTGAAAAAAGAATTGGAGCTGGAAAGACTTGAAAAGAAGCGTCTTGAGGTTGAGGTCAAAAAAATAAGCGATACTCTGGAAGAAGAGAAAAATCGTCATAAACAAATTGTTCTCGTACTTTTGGCGGACCGTAAAAAAATAATCATGAAGTACATCGAGGAGCGCAAGAGATCCGAGGATCTTGCTCAGATTCTCACCGAGGAAAAAGTATAACTTATTATATAATTAATTTCTTATCTTTTCTTGGCGTACTCTTGAAAATCTCATCCAAAAAAATTAATCCTAGATACGCACGGACCAAATGGCGGAGGGCCTCGAGGAAGAAAGCAAAAAATCTTTACTCATGGAGGCAGAGATGGAGAAGCAGCAGGCGCAATTTGATATCGAGCGTTCACAAATTCGTCAGTCGACGGCTATGAAAGACAAGAAACTGATGGAGCAGCAGGCGGAGATTGAAAAGCTGAGAGCGGAACTGGAAGTTTTGTTGAAAGAGCAGCAGACCCGCGGACGAGCGGTGGGCGTAACACCGCCACCGCCACCTGCAAAGCCCGCTAATCTCGCAGCGATGCCGACTTTGCGAACTGCCGCTGCTTCTTCGACCGGTACGTAATTAATTGTTTGTTTATGTGTATAAGCTCCAGAATTTTTGATTAATTTATTTTTCTATCTTACAGTCAAAGGAGCTGTTTTGGGAGCTGGCACACCAATGGTCAGCAGTAAAGTTGTGCAGCCCACTGCTACAGTCTCTAGTGTGCCTGTCAGTGGACCAAGTATGTACAATTCCTGATTACGTAACAACCTTACCATAGAAACATATAGGTGTATTATAAGTTATCAATATTAATCGTAACTTAACTTTGTTACTCTAGCGACAGGCATAGCCCGATCCGTGACGCCAGGACAGGCTCTGCGCGGTGTTGTTTTCGGCACGGGCGCAGCGCCATGCGTCGCTACCGCACCCGATGGCGCCGTCGCCAGCTCGCAAGACTCAGCCATCGTCGCCGCACAGGTAACCTATCCACATTATCCTAGCCACTCGACGCTGATATGAGCACCACACACAGACACCGGCGAGTGCGGATACGTGTTTGTTCTTTGTTTTTTATTTCTCAAACGCGAATATTGGAGAATATTTCTTTTCATTTACTTAATTGGTACTCGTTTTCTTCGTTTTTTGACAATACGATAGTTGGGGAAGATTTCAGAGCGACAGACGATTATATTTTTTGAAAATTTTGAAAAATATCATGCTATGATTAATCGTACTAGACGTAGCTGTTAACTAGCCAAACTAGCCTGGTAGTGACGAAGATAGTGAGCATTTTTTAGACGCTTCGTTCTGTTTGAAAAAGAAGTGAAAAAGAAGGAGGATGGGTTTAAAGCTTTCTTCTTCACGCAGGATGGCGTAGCGTCGTCGCATTGCACCCGGAAAGTCTTCAAATCGATCTTCAAATTACACAGCTATCGACTGATAGGGCTGGGGTACCCGAAACTTTGGGGTCGAGGTATACAATGGCCGCCTAGCTTACCAGATTTTTATCCTCGCTACTGCTTATTTCAATTTATTACCATCACTATTGCTACACTGATGCGCCTAAGAATCATAAAAGAATAATGCTTTAAAATTGCGCAATAAATTTATTTCAGATTTTTATCATTTTTTCAGACCTTTTGCTGAAATGCTTTTTTATATTGTGAAGTTTTATATCCTCTGAATATAAAAATAATAAGTTTCTATGAAACTTTTCATAAAATATATTCTAAATGTTTTTAAAAATTAAGATTTAACGTTGCGGCAATTTAGAATGACTTAAAATTGTAAATAGTAAATGTTCATAATTTTTCATTTGGAATTTAGTAAAGATTCTCCAATATTTGTGTTTGAAAAAAAAATCAACTGAAATTGCGTGAAACGCGAAGACAAAAGTGATTCTATACCGAATTTTCGATTGCGTGACGACTTTAAATTTGTTATTTAGGTTCGTGATTGTGTAACAAAAATGTTAACAATCGTTAAAAAAAAAAAATTAAATATTACTTCCTTGATAATTTTTTACAATGAGTACATATAAAAATAACAACACGCTAGAACAACATTGCGGTGCTTTCAAGGCACGTTGCGCTCTTTTCCCTAGCGACGCGAAAAAGAAAAAAGGTGGTTCTGTGCGCAGTATCTAAGATTTGCGGTACAATAAGTATATAACGCGTACATAGGTATACACTCTTACAGATTTATTTTCAACGTTACCGGAATTCGTAGAGAGTATTTCGTTTGTAATTGAAAAAGTATATACTCGATAGAGAAATTTTCGTAGAGTTCTCAATATTATTGAAATGATGATATCGTTTGGTAGATTTACTTATTTATCTTACTAGGAAGTTTTATGAAACGATAAGCTATTTTAATACTATATAGACTATAAAAAATACTCTATATTGCACTTAAACATAATAAGTCAATTATTTTATTTAAAAAAAAAAAAAGAAACTAAAATTAACTTAATATTATAAATACTATAAGATTACAAAAGAGAAAATCTTTTCTAATAATTTAGAACTCAGGAAGGCTTTATGATTCATATTTATGCATTCTGTTTTTGCAGTATTTTTAAAACTGTCAGTGATAATTTACGAAACATTAGATATTATCATCATTAATTTTTATTATGTTGATCACGAATGATTCTACATTTTACATTTATAAATAAACTTTATATATAGAAATATGTAGATAAAATTTTATCCGTGATTTTATCAGTGATTTAAAACTTTTTAAAAGTAATTTGCTGTACCCTTACCGCTGCAGGGCTTTTATTTATTAAATTTGTTCTCGCGAAATATATATTATATATATTTCTATAGGCTAAAGTAATTTCAACTTTAGATGCGTCTAGTCTCATAGGCTAATTTTTTATTAGGTTAAAACGAACTATATTTATAGGAATAGAGAAAAGTTTACTTCCCCATTTCTAAAGATGATAAATGAATATTTTTAATTACCGAGAAATTCGATAAAAACTATATATGAATATATACACTTTTAACTTTGTACGAACGAATTAAACTTAAAATTCACAACAGTCAAAAGGGTGATATTGAAAAACTGTACAAAATGATCATTCGAGAGTGAGCTAGTCCTGAAGATTCTCGTTTAACGATCGGATCGTATACACTATATCATATTATGTCTACTGTCATTTTTAACAATCAATTTCAATTTTACAAAGAAAGAGTACCTAGTAAACCAATCTTCAGGAACAATTCACTTCGGCCGGACGACGGAGAGACGAAAAAAAAAGAAACGATATTTTTCTTTTCGAGGCACTCTTTTTCTCTCTCGCTGCCCCTCGAGCGTAAACACTTATCTCTCTCGACTCTGTGCTCTCCTCCTCTTCCTTCTCCCTGCGCGCCCTATGTGCACACTATATGTATATACATACACTCTCGAGCACTTGTTAACCTTACAACGTCACTCTCTCTCCGCGCTCTGTGCATGAGTCGATTACTTTATTTTTTCCTCTACTCCGATATGTGTGTATTACGCGCGCTCTTCTTTCGTCGAGGCGAGACAATCGATTTTACGTTGATTTGTAGCAGCACTCGCGACATCACATACACACGAGCATTTTTCTATGAGTATATTATATATATATAAAAAACAAATCTATTCTTTTCTTTATACGCCGAATTCCGATTATCGAGCCTCGAATTTTTATATAAAAATTATATATAACGAGCACGCGAATTATTTCTTTAAGGCACACCTTATATATACTTTACACACATAGACACGTTTTATTATGCTGTTTTACTTAGTGTACACTATTATTATTATGATTATTATTATGATTATTATTATTTTGAAATGTATATCAATTGGATCCTTTATTAAACTGACATATACAACTCACTTGTGAGCTTTATTTTTGATGTTTACCCTATACAACTTTCCTTTATTTTCATCAAAACCGCGAATGAATAGCGTCGGAAAAAATTTGCTATCTCAATTATAACGTTTTTCTTTTTTTCACGAATGATGTATATCAATTGCACTGCCTGTCAGCATTATACTCATTTTATTTTCTTAAACTTCAATAGAGCAAATTTTTCTCTGCGCACATATAATGGAACTTTGATTTCTCTTCGCACCGCCACCGGAAGTTTCGTTTTGTCAAGGAAATATGGATGAAATCTCCTCTATATCTCGCAAATTAACAGCCGTCCTATTATGTAGCTTTTATTATAATATATTTTCAACGCACAACTACTTCTTTCAATTTATCTCTTTCCATCTCGCAACGCTTTTTGGTTTGGTGCGCCTCGACCGTCTATTATACAATGCCAATTGTCGTCGAAGAGATCTATGTCTTACGGACGAGGAGAATTGGAAGCACTGGCACTTTGGTTTGCTCTCATCGAGGGATTTATTTTGATTTTTTACTTTAAATACCTTTTTTATTCATTTTTTATTCATGTCTCATGTAAATCTACACTCAAGTACATTTCATACAAGACACGTGTTCATGTGTAAATATAGAGCTCAATATTTTTTCATATATTCGTACATTTTTACGCTATTAATCACATAAATATAAATACACTCTGCATACTTAGTTTTAAATAATAATTAAGATATTTACATGAAATTACACCGAGAAAAAATATATAACAAAAATTGATGGAAAACTTCTATATAATTAGAGTACATTGGTATATTTATGAATGAGAGTTAAAAAATATAACACTGACAAAAGAAATTATATTACAATTATAATATTTAAAAATAATAATTACTTCAGTTAAATTGTCGGCTTAACGGATAAAACGGACACGTCTAGCTGAAATTAAACGGACGTGTCCGTTTTTTCTACTGAGCCGACGATGTAATGCACAATAAAATAAAAACACTTTACAATAACATATAAAGTTTTCACCGCTGCGCTGTGCAACGAAAATGTTTAACAAATCCAAACGAGGTATAAAAGATATACTATGTAATATTTTATTTACGATGAAACGATGAAAACTTTATTAACTAATCACGGTATAGAAATTATAACACATATTTTCCAAAGCTTATACTCACTAAACATAAAAATATATAATAGTAAAACCTATACTTTTCTCAACGTAATGTCGTAACGTTAATAACATAAACGCACATAAACATTCAAGCCACAACCTGAAACCACACACTCACAATCGCAATATAAAAAAAGCTCCCAATTTAATTCATTCGCTCATCATCATCAATCTCATCGAAACAGCCATACAATCTTATAAATCTTTCTCCGCGCAATCATATACGACACAAGCATCAGGCGTCTCTGCTTCTCCGTTCCCACAGGCGCTGCACAAGCGGCCGGTGGCTGTCGCACCATCGCCCGTGGCGCCCGCAACAGCGGCAGCACCCCCGCTACCACCAGCAGCAGCACTAACAGCAGCAGTCGGCGGCGGCGGCGTCATCGTCGGCGCGAAGAAGCCAGCGGTACCACCAGCGGTGTCGGCAGCGAGCGCAGCGGTGGTCCGGGGCGCGCCACCACCGGTGCCACCCAACAAGCCCGTCGTGCCGCCGAAGAAGGAAGTCGCCGCGGCGTTCCTCAGGCGAGCCGAGCAGCAGCAGCAGCAGGTCACAGGCGGGGAGGCCGCAGGCAAACACTTCGTCAAGCAGAACACCGTCATCGCCAACCCGGCGGCGCAGGCAGCGGTACTCCAGCCGGCGCCGACGGGAACGGTCCCAGGGGTAATTCCGGGATCGCTGAGCCAGCCGGTGCTCGACGAAGAGGTGCGTGAGGCTGGTTAACAGAGCGACGTATTATTATGAAAATCAAAATAATTCGTGTTGCTATGTGTACGTTTGTAATTGCAATTATTTATTGCAAGCTCTCTTATTGCATTTGAAAATTTGTTAAAACTTTTTTTTTTAACTGAATAAGAATATAGGGTATAACTATATAAAGACAAAGATAACTGTAAAGATAATCTATAAACCCGTAAAGCGGGTTCTATTTTTAACATATGAGGATTTATTGCTATTTCGTCCAAAATGCAATTATTTATATGCCAAGAAACATTTTTTAAAATTTAATTTTTTTTTAGGCAAAACCACGTTGATTTCGCTATGCGAGCGATCATCATCGATGAAGAGAATCCTCGAGAACTGGTAAAAAAAAACAAAGCACGAATCCCGACTATTATTTTCTGAGCACAACGTCTGTGTGTTGCCGTCGCGCTCACAGCCACACTCACATACACACATTCTCGATACCTTCAGAAGAGCATTATATACACACACATATATATTACTCTCGCCGTCTAAATCTGTACGTCGAGTTACTGCGCGAGAAGGAGAGGAATTTGCGCGCTCCGAGAAGGCGTACGAACGAAGAGAAAATCAAAACAACTATTCATTTTGTATAAGAGTTACACGATGCCATGGGTACATACAAATACCTGTACAATTTCACTATATACGATGATAGGAAGAGAGTTGCGAAGGAGAAAGAAAAAAAGTGTCAAAGCATACCGTTGTCTAGCGTGTATAAGTGCAGTAGCAGCAGCAGCAGCAGCGTCCCTTCCGAGATTTAGGTGTAGGTTCCTACTACTACCACGACCCTGCTATTATATAGAGTCTCATAGCCAACTTAAAACTGACTGTACCGAATACGGGAATGCAGAGATTAAGTTGCATCTTGTGCCAGAAAGAGATGATCATTCGCGCACTGCCTTCGTTGGTCAGCATTAATGCACACAGGCATTTTCGTCGGTTCGATTGTTGATCGTCGCAGCTGTGACTTGCTTGCTCGTAAAAAATTAATTATTCGCGCGATCGGTCAACCGTCGGGACCGTGTCAGAAAGAAAAAAAAAAACGAGAGTCGATCTTCTCTGCCTATTGTTTCTTGATTATTAATTTTACGATTCCATACGCAAAAGAGAAGTTTGTATACTTGTACGTGGCTTTCCAGCCTCCTCTTCTTCGCTTGGATATATATTATATACACTCTCTCGCGTACTCACCGATGAGTACTGGGTTTTATATACACGTATAAGAGCACACGAACACGCAGACGATTTTCGAAGTATATATAATAAAAGTTTTTTTCTGCGTACACCTTCCGTGAAGGTCCTCTAACTCTTAACTCTCTGTACATCGCTTCAGAATAGCCGAGCTATCCAAGTTCGATCCGGTTTATCATGAAACAAATAATTCGACGATAAGAATGGTAAAATTAGTAATAAGAGAACAATAGAATTTTCGCGAAAGGAGAAGAAAAACGGGAGAAAAAAAATGATGAATTATAAAGCAATATTTACTAATGATTGACTGTCGAATAAAAATACTCAAAGCGTGTTTTAAGTTGCTTATAGAATGACCGAAATTCTAAATGACGAGAGAGGATGGTGATGTTTTGTTGCGTGCAACGGACTTTTGGAGTCTCAGAGTGTGTAGGACGATCGTTGCATCTAGTCCGGAGGTTCAACGATAGATTTATATATATAAATAGGTGACGGCGATTATTAATGTCGTTGTGCGGAGGGGCAAACGGTTTAAACTGCTAAGCGAGGACGTGCCGAAGGATAGTAATTTGTGTAAAATGTATACTTGTTACTCTCAACCTTCTATACATGGACTCAAGCTTTTTGCGGTTTCGTTTATTTTTCTTTTCTAATTATTATTATATCACTTGTACAGTGAAGAAAACCAATCTAGTGACTGAGCAGACTCTATTCGCGCTTTTGCGTGCGGCAGCCCCCCGTTAATTTTAACGCGACTTTGATATACGAATTTTTTTTTCAAGTACTTTTCTTCGGAATGCTTTTATTGTATGTCTATTGTGATATTTTTTTATTTTAAACGGACATTTTGAAGGTCTCGTTTTTTCGACTCGTCGACTAGAGACATCTCAAATAGTATTGATATTATTATTACTCTTTAGTTGATAAATGCATCAACAAATATCAGTCACCCGAATAAAGGCATTTTACTTAGTGAATAAGTATGTTATGATTATATAACTGATTCTCTTACATTAATTGAGTTATATTACTTTATTGTGTAAGCTTTGCATAAGTAAAGTGCGTGTAAATGAATGTATAAATGAATGATGAATCTTGCAAAGTGCTTGTCATTTTGCCCTGACAACGTGATCTCTCAGTTAGTTAGTAAGACTTGTGCATTTGACTCGAATGAAACGAGCTTGCCACACGATATTGGAAAAATATATATCAGAGTTAGATGGATTTTGTGCAGGTACAAGGAGGTAAACGTTTTTGTTCGAGTCAGGTGCATCCAATTTTTTTTTATTATAATCTCTAAGGTATGCACCGCAAATAAACATAATCTCAGTAGTAGATATTAAATGTACAGTCTTCCAGGATTCTAATTCACAAAAAAGGAAAACTGAATTTTTACTTTTATTTTTTATCAATGTAAAATTATTCACGAACATTTTTCACTTTAACACAATACAATGGAATTTTATTTGAAAGCTAGTAAGCTAAGAGTATATATATATTATTTAGAAGCAAAATTAAGTTTCATTTCTTTTTAACTTTTTATTTATACTGTATTAATGATTCAGTATATTAAATAATACAAATAAGAACTTGTAAATAACAACTACATAATACAATATGGAGTAACTGTAAAAATCATAATCGACTAAATGTTAAATAAAATACTCGACTTTAGCACAAAACGTTTGTATTTAACACTTCATTCTGCAGCTACTTACACATTTACATCAGTATAAAACTTTTGATAAAGTGAGTTTAATGAGAACGCTTTTTTATTTAATAAGAGTACTCATGCAGAATTTATTGAAGCTCTGAATTTCAATACTTATCAATGTTATTATCAAAATAGTAATCAAAAACTACCTGTTATTATCAGAGTTTCACTGACTATTTACAATTAACAACACAAAAGAAAATTGGGATAAGGTTTTGGTATGCATTCGTATGCAAATTCAACAAAGACCAAAAAAGTTATCGACAATTTACTCGTCAATGTCTGATGTTGTTTAATTATCTTTATTGCGGTCTAGTAAACAAAATTTGATCTCCAAATAAAGACTGCAAAGTGCATCATATTTGTTCTTTATACCAAATTACAACACGTTTTTGTTGCAATTTTTATATCGAGGGCTCGAGGTAGACAAACATTTGTATTTATTTATAAATGAGAATATCCTAGATTACTTTGCACCAAGCTTTCACGTATTTCGGGCATTAAATCTCAGGTTTCTGCTGCTTCGTAAGTAAGTTTTGCGAATGGATGTTTGGAAATTCGATAAGACTGATTGTTATAGGCAATATATATTTGATCTTCTATCATTCTTGTGAAAAAAAAAACTTTTACTATAACAGAATTCAAAAAAGTTCTTTTGATTTTAAAATTATATTGCAAACAAAAATTATCCGTACCACACTTAAATCCAGTGATTAAAGATTTAATTCTAACGTTTTCGCACATAATGAAGGATGAAGTTATCTTACATTTTATAATTAATTTTCTGAATTTGCTATGAATTTGTTATAATTGGGATGTGATTGTACACTGTTTTATAATATACAATAAAATATTTAATATGCTATTTATGGACAAAACCTACTAAATAATGCTAAATAAAAATAACTTTTAGAATAGTACAAATATTGCTGTAACAAATACTTATGATATGGTTTTACATTAAATTGATAACTAAACCATTTTCATACTCTTGAACAATTTTATACACTAAAGCTATTGCTAAAACTTCGTACTGTGTCGTCCTATTTTAACATAATTTATGTGTAATTAAATATCGTAATAATTAAATATATGCGGCATTGTCATACTTAAACGAAAAATCTGCAATTAATGAAAAATTGTCGCTCAAGCCCTCGGATATCATTTAGCAAAAATAATGCATCAAATCAAATAATTAGCATTCTTGTTCTGAAGTACATCATTTGCATTTGGAAAGTTTGGTGACACTGCATTTATATCAAAGTACATAGAAAATAATTTACCAAGTAAAAACAATATTACACGATAGTTGTTATTCACATCATGACACATTAATTTTATGATTTAAAATTTTAAGTAGAAATATATTGTATATAAATATATCTACTAGTAAGAGTAAAAAAACATAAAAATACAGTAACATATAAGATAGCAAACTTTTAATAGTTTGATTATAAACGTTGATAGATTGTAAATGTGTTTATCAAACATATTCGATCGATTATGAATTTTTATATCCTAAAGTTTATTATTCTATAGAATTTATTTAAAAATAATAGTTTTTTATGTTTTTTACTAATCAATTAAATAATTAAGTTTCTATTATTTTGATGAAAAAGTATTATTTGCAAAAAATTAGATTTCAGGTACTATTAAGAAAAATTTTGATACTTAATAGTATCAAAGGATTATAATTCACAATCAAATGAGATGATTGAAAATCTTCACTAAACAATGGAAAAATAGATGATTTTTCTTGAAACTTATTTGCATAGAAAAAAATTACATTTTTGGAAGCAGAGATATCTAAAAAATATTATACTGAACAGCTCAAAACTTCGGAAGGTATTCACTGATTTTGAGATCATGACTTATTTTTGAACATTCTTACTGTTTCATTTATAAATTGAACAACAAATATAATTTCTCTGAACGAAATAACGAAATGTACATACAAGAAACTGACAGCGTTACAAATAGACCAGGTAGAAGAGAAAAAAACCATTTTCATATCCTGGTATGGTAAATAAAATTTTATAGATCAAAATTGCGATACGTATTAAGCTAGATAAAAAATTTAATTTAATTGTATAGAAATTTACAATCTAAAATGAGATGTGTTAATAAAATTAAATTTTCGTTAAAAATATTGTTTGAAAAATCGCAATTTCGCTATTAAATTTTATTTATTCAGGTCCAACTATATATATTTGAAAGATAATAACTAAATCGTAAAATTACTTAATGAAAATATAATTAAATCATTGGTAGTAATATCCTATTACGAAATGGGCAAAATCAATAAATATGTTTTATTTTTTTATAAAAAAAAAAAAAAAATTTTAGACGTCGATACTTATTCGTTCATATGTAAAAAAATTGAAATTAAGAATATAAACGAATACACAATATTTACTATTATTTCTAAATTATTTAATCTTAAATTTGTTTGATTGTGCCCATCTCAAATTATATACAAATACAAATAAAATTCCTGTTTCATAAGAATGTATTTGTTGCGTAATTTTAGTAAAGTGAAGAAAGCTCTTCTTCAAATTGTAAATACAAAATCTGTAGAAGATATATAAACCCTAAGAATACAAATTATAAAAAACTACCAATAATTTCACGTAAGAAATTTCTTTAGAAACTCGTAATAATTCGAAGCAGACGTTTTGTGTTTTGAGACTTGTTATTAAATATATTGATTGGAATGTGAAAAAGTGAATGATCAAATGAAGCGAACGTATATTTGAAGAGTACCATCTTTGTGCAACAGATCCGATTACAGACCAATTTTCCAACGTCCAACGAAAATTTTTCATTTCAATGTAAATATAGGAAAAACTTCATTTTAATTAATTGAAAAAGGGAAGACAAACAGTGTCCTAGTGCTATGCCATGGTTTTGTGTAAATTGCGAGACAAAGCATTTACATTTTTCCCTATCAAAGCGTACACACAAAAACCCGCAAGAAAAACGAATGGATACACTAATGCGATATTTACAGAATAGATTAGACTTGGATAGGAAATAATCTGAAAAACCTGCAAACGATTGTAGCATTACAATTACTGACCGTTTTCGCTTAGTTTTTACACGATAACGTCGAAAGCCGTTACTCTCCAAAATTATCATAATATTGTAACGATAATTACCATCAGTGATGTAACAGAAAATGAAAAAAAGTACAATATACTCAGTTTGTGAAATATCATAAGTTTCATTTATTTTTCACCCCTTTGAATACTCTGCTGATCTGTAATATTCAAACATTACACTGAAATTTTGCAACTAAATTTATTTTCATTACAGAGCTGTTGTGTACAAAAAGAATCAGGAAATATAAGGACTAGTACGTGAAAATCCAATGATGCGTATGTACCATCTCGGCCATTAATGAACGAAAATAATTGATATGACATAACAATTCATATATAAATATTAAATAGTATAAATTCCCTAAGAGCGACGACGCATCGTAAAAGAATGCGTTAAAAGTTCTCTTCACAGTTACGAGCCTTAGTCTCTTTGAAGTCCTGGAATTTCTTCAGCAGATCCTCAGTTCCAATCTCTCCATGCACTTTGTTGTCCCTGGTTCTGACGTTCACTGTGCCTGCCGCCTTTTCCTTCTCGCCCACCACTATTAACAAAAAGGAAAAATCATCATAAAATTATTTCTTCTCACCAAATATTCACTAACTGTAATAAATTTTAATACGCACCAAGGATAAAGTTGAACTGATCTAGCTGGGCATTGCGAACCTTCTTGTTCAGGGTATCGCCGTGATCGGTGTCGACTTCGGCCATGAATCCAGCCGCGTAGATCTTATCCTTAACCTGCGTGGCGTATTCATCGAGCGACGGACCGACCGGTATAACCATTACCTGTCGCGGCGACAGCCAGAACGGCCACTTACCCGCGTACGACTCGGTGAGGATGGCGATCATGCGTTCCACCGAACCGAGGATCGCCCGGTGAATTATCACTGGTCGCGTCTTTTCGCCTGTCTCACTACAAAGTTAAAAATCATGTACAAGGGTCATAGGAAAAATCAGTACGAAGAACTTTTTAATGTATTTACTCTACTCACTTGACATAAGATAAATTAAACCTAATGGGAAGCTGGAAATCCAGCTGGATGGTGGCGCACTGATGGGCTCTCTTGAGGGCGTCCATAATGGTGATATCGATCTTGGGTCCGTAGAACGCACCGTCGCCAGGGTTCAGCGTCCAGGGTTTACCGAAGGCGTCAAGACTCTCGGACAGCGCCTTCTCCGCGGCGTCCCATACAGCAACCTCACCCATGAATTTCTCAGGCCTCGTCGAGAGACAGAGGTTGAAGGTGAAGCCGAATACCGAGTAGACCTTGTCGAGGAAATCAAGGGCGCCGAGCATCTCATCTTTTATCTGCTCGGACGTGCAGAAGATGTGGGCGTCGTCCTGCTGGAACCGGCGGACCCTGGTCAAACCAGTCAGAGCGCCAGACAGCTCGTTTCGATGTAATACACCGAAATCAGCCATACGTAGAGGCAGCTCGCGCCAGGATCTATTCCTCACGTCGAAGATCATGCAGTGACCGGGACAGTTCATGGGTTTCAGAGCGAAAGTTTCCTTCTCTACATCGAAGGAGAACATATTCTCCGAGTAGTGCTGCCAATGACCGGAAGTCTGCCACAGCTTGCTGTTGTAGATGTTAGGCGTGACGACTTCCTGGAAACCTCGCTTTCTGTACTCGCCACGAATGAATTCAACCAGCGCGTTGTAAATATGGGCGCCACGCGGTTGGAAGAAACATGAGCCCGGCGAAAGCTCGTGGAAGAAGAAAAGCTCCTGGTCGCGGCCGATCTTACGATGGTCGCGTTTCGCTGCCTCCTCTTGAAACTTCTCCCATTCCTTGAGCTGCTTCGGGTCGGGGAAACTGATGCCGTACACGCGCTGCAGAGTCTCCGCGTTAGCGTTGCCCTCCCAGTAAGCCGACGAGCTTTTCGTTATGCGTGCAGCCTTGATTTTGCCAGTGTTGCGTACGTGGGGGCCTCGACACAAGTCGATGAGTGGGCCGCATCTGTATAGATACAGCGTGTTATTTCGTTAATGTTTAATGGAAAGATTAAAAAACTTATGATGCATACCTGTACACCGTGGTAGTCGGAGTGTTGACTTTCTCGTTAAGTATTCTGACCTTAAACTCATTATATTTAAACATCTCCAAGAGATCCTCTTTCTTCATTTCAAGCCTTTCAAAGGGCTGTTTTTCTTTAACAATATTCTTGAATAACGATTCTAAGCATGGAAAATCGTCATTGGAAATGCCCTTACTTTCAGCCAAATGCATGTCATAGTAGAAACCACTTTCAATAGGTGGTCCATAGCACAGGCAACCTCCATAAACCCTTTCTAATGCTTCACCAAGAATGTGAGCACTTGAATGCCAAAATACTGCTTGAGCATCTGGATTGTCAAATTTCAACAACTCCAATTTACAATCTGTTTCCAAAGGTCTGTCTAGATCCCACACTTCATTATTCACTTTGGCAATGACGGTGCTATCTGCTAATCCTTGGCTTATGCCTCTTGCTACTTCGTAAGGAGTTGTACGCCAAGATTGGGCTGGAACAGTTTTGCCATCTGGAAGAGTCACTGTTATTTCAGAAGAGGGTTTGGCCTGTAATTCTGCCAGGTATTCAGCTTTCAGTTTGTCAAATAGAGCTATCCTTTCCTGCAATCAATATTTAGTTGTTTCAATAGGTATACTATTCAAATAAAATTATTCTTTAAAAAATCAACAGACAAATTAGATTTTAATATGTTATAAGTATTAATGTAAAATGTATATACCTGGATATATGTTGGCCATGGGTTTAATTCTTTGACAGAACTCTTTTCTGGTACAGCTGCCTTTTGCTTCATTTTACCCTGAAATAAATATTTATTATTTTATTGTTTGAAATAAAAAAATTCATCAACACTATTAACTTTTCTTTAAAAATATAAGCAAATTGATTTTTGTAATTCTAGAGCAATCTTATTTCCAATTATTGATTATTCCATACTTGATTACTTGGAACTATTTATGTTAGAAAGGGTATGATGCAATCATAATCTAATGTTTTGAGGTATGTCATAATAATGTTTTATGGGAATTACATTATTAAAAAAAATATATTTCACTAAAATGCTTCTATTACAGTAATACACCAAAACTCATTATTATTCATATTAAAAAATTAAATAAAAAATTGTGATTTAAAATTTAAAGAAATATTCTGGATTAGAGCTATTACTGTACACTAAAACAAATAACAAATTCAACACATTCAAAAATAAGGTTTTAACTATCCACAACAAAAAGAAAAATTGTTTTTCAATTTACGTCACACATCATATCAATAAATTATGAATACTTCATTCTTAAAACAACTTTCACCCATCCAAAAACCTACTTTCCAAAACACTCAACTGTTTTAAGTATCCCACCAAAAGACAATCTCACAAACTCGCGCGGTCTGCTTTAAAACAATCGCGCACAACAATATTTATATCTCCGCGTAATCAAAATTGTAAACGAGTGCTCCAAAATCGCGAGTGCTTTGAGGTTATGTTTGCTCCAGCCCTATACTCGTGCCAACCACACTCTACCCTCGTAAAACTGCGCGATAATGCAATGTACACCAAATGATAACATTCGATCGTCGTATTAGACCCTTTGTACGAAATTTCGCTACCGATGACAAGCAAGACACTCAAGGTTATGGCAAGGAAAACACGTGTGCGAGTTGTCGGTGCATTAAACAACAGCGACTCCTCGTTTTTTTTCTCTTATTCTCTAGCAGGCGCGAGGCTAAAAGTGTCGGCATCACACCAACCAGGGCACGCAGGCTCTTCCAGCGGACGCCGGGCCGAGGCCCGATCAGGCCACAGCGGACCACCGCCAGACCCGCCAGCAGCATATTTCGCACTATCTCCCGCTATCCCGCGGCCAGCATGTGGCCTGTATACTTATGTGTCTACAAGTACAATGCAATCAATGCCCCGTTTTAATCGTTCGTGTTTTTGCTTTGTCTGAAGACGATGATTATGGATTTTATCGTGCCTTTTCCTGCTTCAGCGTCACTTTCTGCAGATCCGCGGCCACGTCGTCGCCCATCGTGAGAGTTGTTGCTCCAGGCTATAATTGTTAGATTCGGTTAACGTTCTCGTCGCTGGTGCGGCCGCGTGCGCCATACGACTGACTCACTGGACGGTGTGACTTGTTCCAGGCTGCGTATGTTCTACAACTTTATATACACGTATGTTGGAGTTCTAGAGTATAGTGCTCTGTAGTACTGGAATAACTACTTCGGTTTCGGTACAATGTAAGTATACAGTTGTAGGACCACGCATGTGATGGTAGTCTATATGTTATTAGAAAAGGTAGTTTTTATTGTAAATATATGCAAAAATTTATTTGTTTATATAAAGCTGGTGGTAATCTTTTTTATGTTAAAGTTCTGAAATTTTTTATTTTTTATTACAATGAAGAGCATATGGTTGTGATTTTTCAAAAAAATTATAAAGCTTGCACATGATAAAATAAAAATACAATTTTGTAAACTAATAAATTATGAATGTACTTTAAACAAATATAAATTATATAAATTACATATAAATAAATTTATTAATAAAAAAAATTATTTATATATAATATTGTGAAAATGAATTAACTAAAGAACTTGAATATTATTTTTTGTTAAATTATAAAATTTATAAAGAAATTAAAAAAAAAAACAAAAAAAAAATTCCGATCCTGCCAGGATTCGAACCTGGAATCTTCTGATCCGTAGTCAGACGCGTTATCCGTTGCGCCACAGGACCGATGGGGTACACGAGCCAACTATCGTAGTGGTTCTTACACTTTGAAAGATAAAACGACAAAAAATTGACATTGATAAAAAATTGATTGAATAAAATATCAAAAGAAAATCAACATAAGTATGTTGATTTTCTTTTTATCAACGTAAGTATGTTGATTTTCTTTTTACTATAAATAAAAATATAATCAATTTTGGTGTATAAAAAAGAAAAATTAAAAAATAAGTTATTTTATTTTTATTTTAAACAAATATGTGTTTACTAGTTTCACAAATTCGATATAAGTTAAAACTGTAAAAGCTGAAACGTAAAAATTTATTCTATTGAAATAAAATTTTTTATTTCAGCAAAAATTGTAATATTTTTTTTTATAATAAGTTATATAAAACTACATATTTCATTTTAATTATTTTTGAAGTACATGTAAAGTCAAGGCTTAATACTTCTGAAAATATATAATACAAATGCGAGTGTAAAATTATTCTTTTTATAAAATTTGTTATTTATAATGATTATATGCACTTAAATCAAACTTAATATTTTTACATACAAAACTCATTTACATTAATATTTTTTACATTTAAATTTACATATTTTCATGATTCTTCAGTATTAACTGAAAAATTAAATTTAAATGGTGTGTTTGAAACATCTGGATTAATAATTGCTTTAGTTTCTATATTTTCTTCTTTTTTATCATTAGATTTGTCAGTCGATTCAGATACTTTACGAATCTTTCCAGAACTAGGTGCTTTCCTTACAAAAGTTGATTTCTTTTCTATTTTTTTATTATTTGAATTGGTGAATCTCATGGATGATGGGGTTTTGCTATATTTCTTTTCATCTTCTGCCATTTTGGATCGATAATCACCCAAAGCATTTCTCATAACTTGTCGTTTTTTAATTAAGGATACATTATTACTTTTTAATGTGTTTAAAGTTTTTATCAAACTAGCTGCTGCCTTTTCCGATGTCCTAACATCCAAAGAATTTTGAAATTGTTGAATACACCACAATAATTCGAGTTCAAATTGATCTTCTGCTTCTTGACTAAGGCCACTTGATGTCCTTGCTTCAGGATCTGCTTGTATGGTTGATAATGAACTTTTTGTTTCTGGTTCTGCAGGCTTTGGTAATCTTGGAGGTGGTTTTTGAGGAACTTTATTTCGAGGCTGAAATTAATAACATATATTTAGCGAAAAATGATAGACACTAGAAAATTGAAAAGATGAAAATAAAACGAATTTTAATTTTTAAAGAAGTAACAAATTATATTTGATGAAAACATAACCTATAAAATATATTTAAATATTCTATAGTTTCTATTGTATGAAAGTATAAAAAAGAGTAACATTTTATACTTACAAGCTTAGATTTTGTAGGCATTTTTGTTAGGAAATAAAAGTTATTTTATATTGTATGATTTCAGTTTAAATTAATTCAATGTTTATATGTTCTGCGATACACATACTCTGTTTTTCTCACGTGCGCTGAACGTTCGTGCGCAGGCGCATGATAACCGATGATAATATGAGAATTCTTCTTTGTCCACCTGCGACTCTGCAGTCTGCGCGGGAATTTAAAAATTGTATTTATTAAAATTAAACTTTTTTTCAAATACTTAAAGTATAATTAATTAAAATAAAAAATTATAGTTATAAGAAACAATTTTTTTAGAATAATAATATTTAAATGTACTAGAGAAGTTAATGATGACACTCACATTGGTTTCTCATATAATGAGAACTAGTTATTCATAAACTTTTAGCAATGATAATTATAATTTTCCGTGCAGTAAAGAGATAAAAATATCATACTACAAAATCGAATAACATTTTTTATTTTTACTTATAATTTTACTATTTTAAATTTATGGATAAAATAAATTGAAAATATTGAATATTATCTAAAAATTAATTTCGGACTGAATAAAAAGTTTCTTTGTAACCGCAATACCTTATTCTCTACTAAATATAATGATGATATTACCATATTTCTAATTACAACTCTTATACAACTTCTATTACTTTTGACATATTGACAGTCAGTATAATGTCAATATGGTTAATCGCTCTCTTATTTTGATCATTATTTGCTTTACTATTTCTATTGGATTCTAAATAGTATATTACGACCCTAGGCCAGTAAAATAAGAAATGTCTCAGATCACATGTAATTGTCGGCCGAGGCGAAGCCGA